>QANT01001012.1:0-139458 GCA_003254885.1 Purshia tridentata
TTAATTGAATACATATAGATTTTTATCGATTTTTTAAAAATTTTTAAAAGTCTTAATTGAATACCATATGACTTTTAAACTCCATAAAAGTCTTTTAAAATCCATATACAATAAGTATGTCTAGAATTTCTCTAATAGAAATAGTATAGTATCATGGACATTGAATTGATTCACATATTTATAAATTATAAGTCGTCTTAATAAGTTGAGCCCGTTATTTGAGGCTAACTCGGTCACTCGGGCACTGAGCAACTCAAGAATTTGCGAGTTGGGCTCGGATTAAGTTTATTAGTAAAAATCCAATGATCGAATCTCAAACTCAAATTGAATATATATAAAGCTAACGAATTGTATACTCAATACTCACCCCTCATGACCTTTTTCACAATGCACCAATGAAAATGACAATGACCTACTTTCTTTGTTTTTTTGGCCACTTGACCTACTTTCTTTAAGATGCAAGATGAAAATGTAAATGTCATACTCACACCCAAACACCTAAACCTTTCCTTACAAACAAAGATAATACCAAAGTAGAAGTTAAGCATATAGCAACAATTCTCCCAAGGCTTCTCAACATAATAAGATATCTAATGTTCATCCTATTAACAAAACCAAAAGCAACCCAGGATTGATCAGTCAAGACACAAAACCCCAACAGCATATTTTCATATGGCATACTATATATCACTGTATTTATCTACTCTCCAACTTAAATTCAGTCGGAAACAATAACTCTGCTAGGGTTAGGCGTTGTATATTTCACATACTTCAACGGGATCAAACTCATTCAGACCTCTCTTCAAACAGAATGAAAACTTGGAGAACGTCAACAAATGAGTGTCAGCCTGTCATGTTGTAGTCTTCTGCCTGCTGAAAAAGATTATAGCTGCCAGACACTTCCATTTTTCCTGTCATAAGGTCATTTCCTACAAAAATAAATAGCATTAGCTGCTGCTAAAGATTTTCACAAATTTAGAAGTCCAATACAAACATATTTTGTGTGTCTGTCTGTCTGTCTGTCTGTCTGTCTGTCTGTCTGTCTGCGTTGCGACATATCAACGATGTAAACTCTAATCAAACTGATTACAGACCATATAAAAAGGTATTGCACAAGTTGGTATCTGGATGCCAAGATATAATAAGGTAAAACACATGCTAAAAAATTGAAACGAAAAGCAAAAAACAGAGAGTGAAGGGCTAATTTGGTTCAAGGTGAAGGTGGCATAAGAATGAGAGAGACCAAAAAGAATAAGGGTTAGGAGTCTGTGAATGGCCATAATAACTCATTACTTCAGCAGAAGAATGACCATATACAAAGTAAAATAACAGATAAGCCCTAATAACCACAATTTAGCATTGTTCAATTCAGTTGACAATAATATGTGAGATGTTATTTAAGACTAAAAAAATAATACTAAGATTTTGACAAAATTGAATCACATGGAAATCAGTAGTAATTTTTCACGAAATAATATAGTTTCTGTGAGTGTTGACAGTATCTTGCTAGAATGATAAATTATTGGTGTATAATATGGTAAGCCGGGAGTCAGAAACCAAATTCAATATAATAACTTACTTGTGTGTGATAGCACTTCATCATAGAATGACAGTTGGCTTAAATTTCTAGAATGCCTTGGACCACTGTTTGATGGGAACGCTTTATCAGTCTTAATGGACTGTGGATCCAAGAAATGCAGGTCAGAAGAACTTATCTCGGGGCTCTGGAAGCACAAATCTTCAGCCCTTGGAGCTGAGTTCTGTTGGGATTGAAACATTTCTTCTGGTCTTGTTTTCTTGTCCTTAGGTGAGTCAACTTCTGTCTCTACTTCAGATTCAGCATTGTTGGATGTTGTATTCTGTTGTTTCCTTTTTGATCGAGCACGCCTGTTCTGGAACCAGTTATAAACATTAGTTTCAGATATTTGCCCATGCTGGCTCAGTTCAGAGGTTATCTCTTTGATCTTTTGCTTGCTTGGAGTTCCATTCCCTTGATCGAATAAACGCTCCAGAATTTGAAGCTGCACAGGTGTTGGAGTCCACCTCTGTCTGGCAGTAATTTTGTGGCAAGCAGATGTCATCAGTGGGTCGCAGTACAGATTTCCAATCCTGACTCCTGAGAAAGCAAATTCAAAAGTTTTATTCAAAACAAATATGATGTCTTTTCAGATACCATAAACTAATAAATTGTCGTCCTTTTGGCAAAATGTACAAGTGAATGATAATATAGAACACTATCAATACTTTTGAAGTATGATAAACAGAACAAAACCACAGTTAATATCTTAATGACTTCAACAAATTTAGTTGAATTTTCGAGATCGGCTCATTTTCATAAAGAGCTATCAGAGGGAGATGTGGCATGTGATAGTTGCAGAAAGAATGGTCACATAGAGTCACACTTTCTAGAAATGCTAGAGACAAGACAACCTCCTTTAAAATATCATCTTTAACCATCCTGCCGATATTTCCCCAACCAAGAAAATACGACCACCCACACACTAGTCAGTCGTCAGCAATGTATGCTTAGTAAGGCTACCGTGTTTATTCTTCTTTGCAAGAAAAAAGCAATAAAAACGAATTGGCTGAAGAAACTACCAACTAATCTGGAAAGAAAACAAATCCTTTCAGAATGTTTATAAACCATTCAAATTGAGAGGAAAGAGTTCAAGACTTCAAGTCCATATGAAAAATAGAATGTAGAAACCAAAAACTTACATGATTATAACTAATATGCGAGTTGACTGGAATTGACTCATACAGCGCAATAAAAAAAACCGAAAGAAAAAAAAAATTGGAATTCAAACTCTCAAAAGTTAGCAGCTTTTCCCCGTGATTTGCGCCACTTATTTTGGAGAGAGTTTTTTTTTTTTTTGGTATTTTTAACAGACCCAGAAAAATAGAGATCAATGGTGAGAAAGATCAACTAAAATGAGACCCCAAAAACGGTGAGAAACAAACAAAGACCCATAACCATGCTCAACCAAGCCAGAAATGAATTCCAGCCCAGAAAAAAACCAAACGTTTTGGGAAAAATCCATAAATGGGAAAACGACAAAATAATCAAAGAGAAAAACCCATCATATAAAACCGATAAATGAACCCAAATGACCACTAAATGCAACCATAAATTAAAACTAAGGACTAAAGTTACTGATCACTCAAAACAAGAAAAGAACTTGAAGAAAAACAGAATAGAGAGACCTGCAAGATCCTGCTGGGCAGTGAGGTTCTTGTGCATCTCAACAAGTTGCTCGCAAATGGTGGCGTAAACTGAAATTTGCTTGCGAAGAGTCTCCATTTGCTCATCAGTCATCACCTTCACATACATCACTCCATTCCCATTGGGCTGGGCCTCCATCTCTGGCTCTTTCTGCTGTTGCTTCTCCCAGGCCATCATCCTCAAAACCCACACACTCTCTTTCTCTCGCTCTCTCTCGGGTCTCAGTCTCTGTATGCTGAAACTCGGACAGTGTTTGGCGAAAGGAGAAAGAAGAAGAAAGAACCAAGATAACGAGAAAGTAGAGGAAGAGACAAAAAGAGGCAGAGATATATATGAAAAGCCGGGGAGGTGTGGAAAAAAGAGTTGGTGGTGGGTGTAATGTTCCCCTGTGGCTGTGCGTATGCTAGCCTTTCTATAAATGTGTCCCCAATTCCTCATTCTTTAAGTTAACCACACTTTATACGGGATTTGATTTAAAATAATTACCCATTAGAGAAAATAAAATAAAACATCACTTGCTAAACTTTTTTATTACCTTGCAATAATGAATTACTCTTTTTTTATTCATTTTCTAGGATTTGACAAAGTTTCTACTTTTGATATTAAAATGCGATAAAAAAAAGTCATGTTAAAATTAAGATAAGTTTAAGATTCGATTTCTTCAATGTAATCAAAAAATAAAAGACAATTATGTTTTTGTATGAATTATGTATATGTATATTAAGCAATATTTGTATTCCGTGAAAAAATCTTCTAAATTTTTAAATTTTAACATTTGAAATTTAGAATTTAAATTAGAAAGTAATTAAATGTAACTTTGAAACCTATCAATACACAATATCAAATACCAAAAAATGTTACAAAAGATTGTGAATTCCATTTACCTACCATAGATATGTGTCAAATGTAATAATTAATTACCATATCCATATTTTTTAAGAAATTATCGAAAACGGCCAAAAAAAGAAGAAGAAAAGAAAGGCCTCTTCTTTTTTTTGGCCGTGAAGAAAAGAAAGGACTTAGTTGCGTGATTATCGAGCCAGCAGAGCCCACCACACTATCAAGTAGCAACATTAAGTAAAAAGTAACCCATTAACTGGTGGAAGCCATCCGAAGAAAAAAAAAAAAAAAATTCACCAGTGCATATGTAAAATATAACAATCGTCTCTAACAAAAATCAATGCAAAATAAGTGGATTTGTAAAAATATAACAAATCCATTTATAAAAAAACTCAGAAATTGTCTTTTACACCAACTTATTAAATTAGTGTCTTTTACACTAAATTTATTAGTGATTTGGTATTTAGAGCTAATTTATTTAATTTTTTTATAAGACTAATTGCAAATAAATCAATAGAATTATTCACAATCACAATTAAATGTACTTTTTCATAATTTTATTTTAATCATTAATAACCAAAATTAAAAAAATTAAATTACAATAGATTAATAAATGTACATTTAGATTCAGATTCGTATTAATTTTGTTTTTGGAGTGCTATGCAGCAAAATAACTTAGGGATAGCCCAAAACCCGAGACTTAAACCCTAAACTATAAGCTTCAAAATTATAATTCTAAACCTAAACCCTATTTCTAAAATTTAAATCTCATTTATATATCCTATTATATATCCTACATCACATTTTTATAACTTAAAACAAATTAAAAACAATGTCATGATTTTATGCTCATAAGTAATAAATAAATAAAATGAGCAAATTAATATTTTATATTGTATTAAAATACATGACATGTGAATTGAGTTTACTAACTAAAATGGAATATAATTTTACAATTAATTAATTTTATGGAGAACAAAATTTATATTAACCATTACATAATATATTTAATAACAAATATTCTTCTTAATATATTATTAAAAATGTATTATAATTTGTACACATGGCGACACGAGTAATCAGGTAAAGAATTTGTCTTCTGCTACGGACCTACGGTTGCGTTAGAATTTGTATTACAGTACCATGATCAGTGGCAGTGGGCCCAGTGATTGTAAGTGCAGTACTGTGCGCCACATATATAATTATAGATGGCGGCACCATTTTTGGTAGCTACTGCAGTTGCTACAGTTTCACTGCCACTTTATATCTGACATTTCTGATTTTCAGTCAGAAGTACTTGCATATATGTTTGGACTTTAAAACTTCAAAATTTAATGTACTGACACTATCTTATATACTTAAATATATATTTAGTTCTTTGATTCTTTGATCGGAGTCAAGTTTGTATTGATTAATATCTTCACATTTTCATACATTTCCGTAGCATGGCATCACTTTAAGTTCAATACGTAGACAATTTTTCTTATCTTGGCCTAACATACTTGAGAATATACTCTAATAACTTAAATGAATTTAGGTATATATTAAAAAATTAATTAGTAATAGGAGAAGTGGATTAAAGCACTATACAAAGTCTTACATTTTAAATATAATTATACGTGTGGTGTCACTTAATCCAAATACATGGATAACACATTTTTCATGTGAGATTATGCAAGACCTCACATTTTTGATGTGAAATATTTCTCTCAACATACTTGCGTACGTGTGAGGTCACTCAAGCTTAACACGTGAACATTTCATAGTAGATGACGTACTAGATGAAGTGTGAGCATGAATGATCGTTATGAAGAAATTTAAACATTCTTTACAAAACCAATTGGTGATTGGAGAATAGGTCCAAGACCCTTATAACCACTTACACGAAACTATAATATTTCAATATAAAACAACATACTCCATAGCCTCACACTTTAAAGTTCTACAACAAAATAATCAACTTAATATGTTTGCATTAAGTTAGGGTGATGTTAGATGGATGCTGATGAGGTAGTTAGGGCTATCAATATGCCTTCTTCTTGGTGTTCTCGTGGATGATGTCAAGTCTCCTTTGGCCTAATTTTTCTTATCATGTATTGGTTGCTGATTTGATTCATTAACAAAATTTTCTCAAACCCTAAGAAAAAAATCAACTTAGAATGTTTTTTTTTTTCTTTGAGAAGCAACTTAAAATGTTTAAAGTTAAAAAAGTTCACTCATTATTTTTTGAAAGTACTATACTGGTCCACAATGTAAAATATAAACAACATATTTTACTACAAGTGTTCCGTAATAAATAAGCCTACTAGATAGTATTGCAAAATTATTACAATTATTATTGTTATGATAGTTCGAACTTCTATAAGCAATTACCCGGACTCTGCAATTATCAAGAGCTAGTAATATATACGATTAAGAACCTAAATTGCAATTTTGTGCGAGGATTCGCTACCTGTCAACATATATACATATATATATATATATAATGTGTTTGTCTCATCACATGCATGTGATCCACAAATTCATGCGTTCCATGACAGAAAATATGCATTATATATATATGGTTTAATCTGAATCAATTGTATTTGGAACATAGTCCGTGATTTTGAATTTTGATGCTGCCTTTATTTTAATTAAACTTGGGACTAATGCATGCATGGTATTGGGCCTAACCATGTCTTTTCCCTTTTTGAAAAATTTGACTTGGATAATGTGACAAAACATTCATCATAAACCCATTTTTGCGTTTGATACAAGCAATTGCACTTACACGCGTGTACATGCTTACAGTATATCTTATATGATTAAGCCACTGACCCACTTATTAGTTATTAATGTGACACTTAACCTCATTAGGGGACATGGCATGTGCATCTCCACCGTCACCATTGGGTCAAAATTTGAGGGCGGTCCACAGCAGAAACCATGCAAATTTGATCCATCAGAGCTTATAAACCGTCCACTTGTCATATAGTTTTCTGTAGTGGGACTCAGTTGGGGAGTCCCACATGGGTGTATGGTTCAGATTTTGGGTCCTAGACAGTGAGTCTTGGCTTTAATTGGATTCCCAAATATGCATCACCGTTTTGAGCATATACAATCAAACTGTCATGCAATGAGGGTGTACATCAGCACTCGTTTTTCAAGCATAGGCCAAAGCTAAGAGGGTCAAGTTCAAGAGGAGGACGCATGTGAATGTAGCATTTCTAAGGAAAGTGGGACCAATCTGGCTGCTAGTTTAAAATTCACAATGATCTCAACCACCACCTCATAGATATTGATTGGCTCAAAGTATGAATCAAAGTTCTAATGGGCCTTTCATCCTCTTGGATCCTAAATGTTCCGGTACTGGAATAGGACACAAATGGGTTTACGGAGTACCTAACAATTGCTCAAAGCTTTCTTAGTCCAATTTTTAGATGAATACAAAAGAGACAGCTCCTCTTGTTTGATACTGAGGGCTAAGATGACCCGTTCAACAAAAGAGACAGTTCCTCTTGTTTGATCACATAAATGTATGGCAAAAACAGTAAACTGCTAACTGTTAACTGTAACAGCAGTATACAACTGAATTCTGTGCTTATTAATATTATTGAGCATGTTAGATAACTGAGAACCAAACAAAATACCCCCAATAAATTGGATATGTACTAAATTGTACACTATGTATAATAACTCCAACAACTCAACACATTTCCTATCTACCAAACCACAAAGAAGAACATATATACATGCAAATGCACATGTACTCTCCCACGAACACTCAACTAAACTATATCAAACAAACATGGGTAATCCACAGTTTTGGATATCCATGTAATCATGTATTTACCTGATTCCATATATACGCCTCTGCCTACAAACCCATTTCGCTCTTGAATCTTCTGTCCATTTAAAAGTGAAATATGCCCTGCTGACCAAGAATGGTCACAACTCATACCAAAGAAGGTTTCAACCTTACACTCCATCAAAACTGCATATCATTCAAAATTTCCTTAACAAGATCTCCCATAAGCAGACTTTCCATCTCTCTTCCCAGAGCATTAATGTCATCATCCATCAGTCCTGACCATGGAGTCAATTCCAGATCCCGGGAGACCATATCATCAAGTGGAAAATGGGATCTATCAGTTGGAGGGTATACATACTCACTGATAATCTCCCACACACAATCCAACAACTTCCTACCACGTAAAGGTGGCATCACAGAGGAATTGATAACTTTCCTCCTAAATTTAGACATGCGTGCAGGTGGTCCAAGAACAGTTGAGAGAGCTTCGTTCAACAAATCAAGTAACACTTTACGATCTACCTTCTCATTGTGACCTTTTGCTGAACTATCATTTTCCTTGACCAATTTTTTATAAGATTCTTCCACTTTTTCGAAAACTGAGGTGCTGATGGGCTTTGCAATTGTGTCCCATCTTGAGAACGATTTCTCAAATGATCCATCATACAAACCAGAAGCAACAAGCAAATCTCGCACGTAAACTTGTGCTGGGTCCTCTAAACCCTCCATTTCCACTTCCTTTTCAACTGTCGTGTCCTCAGGCTCATCAGACTCAAGTTGATTCAGTTGCCTTCGCAGCTCTGTAAAATCAGTAGAAGACAATTAGATGATCATTTCACATGTCAGTTTGCACTTCTGTCTGGTATCATGTTGTACTCCAACAAACCATATCAGTTATCGCTATTTAATGAGGGTTGACCAATTTGTTAACCAGTTTGGTTGATCTTGTAATGGTTACACTGGAATTAGATGCATCTTGATAGCATCAAAAGGGACATATTACAGAGTATCATAACAGTCATGCATGCCGCATAAACACAAGCACATATACACTTTATGTACAGAAACACTAAATAAATTTAGGAAGACCATCTAATAAGCATGTATCACATTCATACACCAAATTTGTCATATCAGAACAAAATATGTGTAGAAAGAAACACCTTACCAGTCAGATTATCACTGATTTCTTTAAAAGCCTGCGGCACAATATTATCTTCTCTCGGAGTCGCATTTGGAGTTGATATTGGACTAAGATAATCAACTGGCCTGCAGAACTCTTCCTGAGCACTGCTGCACACAGATGCAGGACTAGGAGGCACCTCAGTAAAATTATCCTGAGACCAAGTGAGAAGATAATTACTTTAAAGAACTACTGGAGATGCATGGAAAGAAATTGAACCCATTGAGTCATTGGCTACTTAATACCTAATAAATAATTAATTAGTAAAATTCACAGATAAGATAAAGTATCCACTTACATGTCTTTCCCCAGAGTTCATAATAACTGTTGGCCCACTCATGATATCCTTCATAGGATAACGTTCAGTATTACTTGATTCTGCCATTGATTGAATTTTTTTGCCAAACAATCTCCCCCTAAGAGTAAAACTATATCTAAAATTGGAAACTTTTTCTTTAAAGTTAAACCTTTCTTTCTTCTGATTTTTCACATCCATGGACACATGTCTAATGCCTTCATGCTTCCTCTGAATGTGAGCACCAGTTAAAATATGACGGTCCTCCAAAAGAAGCTTCCCAAACGATGTGCCAGATACCGGAGCTGATAAAGACCTAACGAGGTTTCTAGGGGACAACTCTGTATCGAGCACCTCATCAGCATCTGGTCCATGCCTGAATGATCTTGTTTTTTCATGTTCATCTTTCACAATTCCCCTTCCCCAGACTCTCATATCTTCTTGAGCTTCTAAAGTATCTCCCACTTGCTTTAATCTGACCCTTTCATTGTCTAATTTAGATAGCCTAGAGCTGTCACCAACTAATACAGGAAGACCAAAATCTGTTTCTCTTTTTGAAACACTTCTTAGTCTCTCTAACAATAATCTTCTAGTATCTCTATGTACGAATTCTGGGGAACCTGGCCCATTGAACTGAATTTCACTTCTATATGATCTTGTTGATTCTGATCGGAGAAAATTCATTCCAAGATCCCTAGTCACACTGTCTCTGACCTGGCTTGCTATGTGTCGAGCAATTTGCTTTGGATCTGATGGCTGTTCACTAAATGGGGTCTCAATTCCACTTCCTCGGACAACAGAACCCTTTTTATGCATTTTCCCTTGCATCTCATATTTCAGTCGTTCCTTCACTTCCTCAAGAAAATCTTCGATGCTACTCCTCTGCTCTAAGGTCCTTGAGGAACCCATCCAAGTCTCTTCATGGTTGCAAAGCCTATCAGGTCCAGGTTTTAAGATCACTATCCTTGTAGGAGCAGAATATTCGTCCAGTATCTTCTTAGAATTCATCCGGGAGGATTGCTCAAAGTCTAAGCTCATGCTTCTGCTTCTTGACGAAAAATATCCCTTACGCTCAGCAGGGAATAAGTCCAACTTATCTCCACGATGTTGCGAAACACCTCTTTCGTTCGAAACTGCTTTTACTGTGTGATCCTTAGGTTCTACAGTCTTCTCAGTTGCTGTTCTCCTTGATTTTGCAGAAACCTTTTCCTTGTTGAGGTCTTCTTTAGCAAGCAAATGCCTTGGGACGTTGTCAATTTCAACAATCCTTGAACATTCCCTAAACCTGGCAGCTTGCCATGCTTCAAATTCTTTCTTGAACTTTTGTAATTCCTCCTCTTGAGGGTGTTCTTTACGCCTTGGTTTGTCAATTTTCTGGTCATCGCACCATCTAGTGGCATCTCTGTCCTTTTGGTGATCAAAAGAATCACAATCCATCTGCCTGGAGGACTTTAAGTTAGAAGAGACATGACCAACTGAGCTCCTTCCATTCATTTCCTTCTTCGAAGACTTAATTCTCCTATTTATATTTTTTTCCTCAATTGGCTGAACAGAAGGTTTTGTATCCAATGGCAATGTATCCATCCCCATCAGCCGGGCCACAATGCTTGGTGTATTTGGTCTGGTACTTGAATGTTTGGATATTTCCTCATTGATCAATTTCTTCATTGAACTTTCAAATGGATAATTCTTTTTGGACCAGTCTTCTTCCACCTGATACAAGTACAGAAAATTCATCACCAAAATACAATTAAACATGATTGGAAACAGAGAGAGAGAGAGGCCACTGCACCAAAATTTTATAAATTATATTTTAATCATTCTAAAATGAGTTGGTTTATAAAGAAAAATCACTGAATTGTACAAAAAATGAGATCCTGTCTACGCAATCAGAAACTACATGGACCATAAGAGAGAGTTTAGTTTAACCATGAAGAAGCGCATCCTTCCTGTAGATGATCAAAGATTTTTACTAAATCAAGTGGCAAACGAGCTTGACAAATTTGAGAAAATATACCCAAACCAAAAGAGAAACCAAAATAATCTCACTCTGCAACTCAGCAAAGCTTCAAACCCAAGATTCACAATGTACCATGTATCACAAGAATCATATTAGAAACTACGGGAAACACCTCACAACTCTAAGAGCACAGCTCCACAGAGTTAAACCACCCTAAGCCACAGGATAAGCTATGAGAAGGAATATGATGAAAAATTACTGGCGAATCTCCTGCATCACAATAGCTCTGAGAAGTTTCTACTTGTAGCTCCAGGCTATTTCGTGGAGCTTCCAGGCCTGCGAGGTATTCAAAAAGCTACTTTATCAGCTGAGTACAAAAATAGGAAGAAACTCAAGTTATTCAAATTAGTCTTTTAAGAGATAAAATTCTTTTTTATCAGTGATTTACTAAAAAAGGACCACTGTATCATACATAGCAACATACAATTTTTTGTGATTTCTTTCTTTCAAAGAATCATACGAATGGTATAACTAGACTGATTGCATGAAACTCCATGGCTAGACCCCCATTGATTAATAGGTCCAAGTGCTATCATATACATCATACAAATTTCTTCTCTCATTAAAGCTATCGGGTGGATCATGGTCAACCAATATTGACTGCTCAGTCGAGCAACTCTGTGGATGAAACTACCATACGAAATCAAAAACCTACCATAATTAGTTGTTTTTGAGATTTCATAGTGAAGCATAAAATGAGTCCAAAATAGGACCTTCCTTCACATAGACACGTTTTCTTGATTTGTAAAGAGAGAACAGTAGGACTTACCACCATCATGTTTCCTATGTGCAAAAAGCTTCCTGGCCATGCTGCCTTGATTGAAATCAAAAAGATGCAATAAGCCTCCCATGCAGTCACTGGATCTACCGGAAGGATGTCATTCCCTTTGCACTACTCTATGTCTTACCCCGTCAGCACCCAAAAGTAAGTGTCTTTTATCCACCAAAAGAATTCGCTGGCACTCACACAGTTGGTTTCTAACCTGCAAAACCAAGAGAAACCCATATTTCACTTGATGAGCAGTAAAAAAATTAAAGAATGAGTTTTCTAGCACACCCACCCAATAATATGAATTACATCATCAACAAATGTTGTTCACGTTATGAGTTCTTTCTTTAACATAACAAAAAGCAAACTGCACATCAAAAAGAATAAGGGACCAGAAAGAAAATTCAAATTTTAATGGGAGAACAATGACTTCAATTTTATCAGTTGCATTTCTTGCAATCAAAAACCCATAAATTAAGATAAAAGTGATTGAAATTCAAAAAAATCTAAAATTACTTTAGAAATTTTATAAAATATTTGAAGGAGTTCAACTTGGTATACTATGAACAAGAAATCGAATATATCATTTGCATAAAAAGTGCACTTTTTTTAGACTAAACCAACAAAATCAGTTTGACTAAACAAATGAGGAACATAAAAAGAACTCATCCAATCAAAACCATTAGACACACCCAGTAACTGTTTAGCTCTGAGAAAATGCAGGAAGAGGAAGCAAAAGAAACCAAAATCCTGAATCTACAGGCTGCTTTTCAGTGTGTGGAGGAACCCAGATAATGAAAAGCTCTATCTCACCGTTTCCTGCACTCGTTTCTCAGCAACCAAACATGCAACTGGGCTTTTCGTGTTGAGAGAAACCAGAGCAGCAGTAGCAACAGAATTGTCAGCTTCAAAAACCAATTATGGTGATGTATGGGGAATTATATGGAAATGAGTGGAAAAGTCTTTTCCCGTAACAAAGTGGAAGAGGTTTCAAAGAAGAACAAGGGAAAATCCAAAGCTACGAGGAATTTGAGTACGATTGGATCAATTAATTTAATAATGATGATAGTATCTCCAATAATTATAAGAACATGGAACAGAGAAAGCTACCGCTTTTGGTATGGCTTGGAATGCTGGATGGAATAAACGACCAGAAAGGGAACGTTCATCTCTTAAAGCTCTTTATTCCACAAATCTTTTTCTTTTCTTTTTATTCAAAATTTATATTTAGAGATCAAAGTAACTAACCTTCCAAGTGAAGTGTAATTTCTTAACTTTTTTTTTTTTAAAAATTATGTCTTAAAAATTTCAACATAAGTTAGTTAATGTACAAATGAACATGACACATCATTGAATGTGACTCAACTTTGCCCCCATAATAAAAAGTAGGGCCAAGTAACAGGGAGCAAGTATTTCTTATTGCTATCTAAATGTTAATTGTGAATTATGATCATACATGTATATGGTTTTGCCAATTAATGATTTTGATTAATACCTTAATAACATAAGACGTATGGTAAGAGACTTTGTTGTTAGCATTTTACTTACACAGTTACCCTCATATTTTTCATTTCGATAAAATCTAACACTGTAACTTTACAATTGAGCAAAATATTAACACAATTAGTTGCGTGATTGATGTCTAGGACTCTAGTCAAATAAAATATGGTAATCTTGATAATCCTTACTTCCGTTAAATCAAACTAATACCTAATAGAATAGAAGGTGAATCATTTTCTTCAATTATGTGACATTGACAGTCATGTTCTCACTTCTTTGTGAATTATTATTTTTCTCTCTAATTTAATATTTAGTTACCATTAGTCTTCAATTAAGCCTAAACAAAAAATAAATAAATGATAAAAATACCGAAAAAAAGAAAAAGAAGAAGAAAAAACTGTCACTATAACGGAATACTTGGAAGGTGATGTGATTGGGCGTAGGCGTATAGCACGTAAACGAACAGCTCAGCAACAGTTGCTTTTGTGCGCATGAGTCATGACACCTCCATTTGGCGCCAGAATAAACAGGAATGTGTGCCACATTTTTATATTACATTTTGTTCTCTTATTATTTATAGTCTTCTACAGCGTGTGCACGGTGTGCATTACGCACACACACGCTGCCAATTGCGAGCCTTCCAAGCGTCACGCTCCCACGGCGCGCGTCCCAATACGCTCCCATAATGATTCGCGCGGAGAGCCGCTTTAAACAGTTGAAGACTTTTCCTTGCCAAGTCCGGTTGTCCTTGTTTGCAGGCTCCACCTCTCAAATCTCAAAATATCAAGTCCCAACAATTGCAAAACTGAGCCAACTCGATCTCAATTATGTAATTCACTAGTCACTTTGATATATGATGCATGCATGTGTTCTAAAAAGATTTCTTCGAAATAGTTGGGATCAAATATGTTAATTTGAATATTGTGTTTTTGTTTTTTACCAGCAGCAAAATATATTAGCATCCAAATTTTTAGTTACCAACTAATGTAATTATGTAATACATGATATGAACATTTCTAATTTGGTATAATTATAATAAGGTTGTCGCATTAATCGATATATAATATAACAAACTTAGATAATAATTGATGCTGTCATTGTATATTATTGAATTTTTTTTATCTTAATTATTGCATTAGCACTTTTTTTAAAAAAAAAAAAAGAGGAGAGATCAACCTTGGTTGTAGAGGGATAAATTATACGGCTCATTCAATTAGACTACCCATCAACTGTATCATTTACATAAGCACTTGAAATACATTTTTAAAAGATAATATTACATGTCTCTCGTGTATTGACCATGTCATATAATTATATCTTTAACACATGTAAAACATTTATTTAGATAGATAGATGGTTTCACTTTTATGACATCTTTGATTAGAAACATGATAAGTAAACGACAAGAGAGAAAGAACCATCAGACATATATCAAGAGAAGAATTGGAGATGTGCATTTGCTAACCAGCCCCATTATCCCATGCTTGAGGATTGTGTTGTATATGTATGGACTCTATAGGAGCAAAGACACCATGTAAGGCTTGAGTATGCAAGGTTTAGGAGAGTAATGTACGTGTGTTTCTTTTACTTGATCCACATGACCAAAATTATTATAATCACAAAATGATATAGTATACTTTATTTTTTGAGCCATATAAAAAGGCAAAAGGGGCAGAAAGTAGCCTATCTCATACAACTCATAAGATGATGGTTTAGCTAATTAAGTAGGGTCTTAGGTTATAAAGCCACCCTTTCATGCAATGATGTTGAGAGCGTTTGTCATGTGCTTCAAAGCTAGTAACACGTGAATGATGAGACCCAAATGAGATCAATACGTGACTCCATTATAGGTTTTAGCAGCTTAAAAGACCAACAAATAACAATGGGGGACCAAGGTTTCGGCAACTTTTCAACAAGACCCACCTGGCATTTTGAGATTTCGACAGCTTCTCCGTTATTAAAGTTGCGGTCTATTATTTTGGGGCGGCTATCTACTGTGGTGGAGCTTGTGATAACTACGGTGGGCCATTTATCGGCACAAACAAACTCACAAAGCCACATGTATGGGTGGTAGACATGAGGGAGAGTTCGGGTTTGGTGTGAGGTTGCCACGGTAATTGGGCCTCCGGCTTGGCCCGTGTTATATTTGGGCTTCATCTCGGCCCAAGAGACTCTCATCCCTAAGAAAAACTCTTGCATGCAATATTTAATCATGTGACCAAATTTGTATAAGGAAAGAAGTATACAAATTTCTCCAGCCTATTAGCCCATCAAATGAAGGCCAATGGAGTTGCACATGAAATGTGGATTTGGAAAGAATTTAAAATTATTTTTTCAAAGTTGGGCTGCATTAAATTAGGAGTTTAAATAATTTTACAAAAGTTGGTAATATTTAAATAAGATTTAAAATAATTTGATAAAATCTAGTGGTATTAAAAAAGTTCATGCTTTTGGTGGAATTTAGTGGATTTTGAAGCAAGAGAATACCAAAGTCTATAACGAATCCACCTCTTGAGAAATTTTTTCATGTGACTATAACACCACGTGTCGATGCAACTACTCTACTCAAATTATTGTGATTGTCATAGTATAACCTAGTCATGTCTTTCCACTTAAAGTTAGCTTGCACCATGACCTAATACAACCAGGACCCCATTAATTTTTTAAGGAACAATCCATGGGTGGGTAATATTTCTTAGGGCACTCCACTCATTGTAGCAAGCAATCAAGGTTAGAGTGATAGTTTGGAAATATTGGTGTATGAGTCGAGTAAGTAATGTATATTTTTCTTGAAAAAAACAATTGTGGGTCGAAAAACATAATATGGTAAGCAAAATATAGGAGGACAACAACGCCGTTATGTATATTTTTCATCTCACTTCATCTATTAATACTTAACTAATATTCACTATAGGAAAGACAACTAGTTAAAGTGTTGAAAGAATATGGTAAGAAATATAATTCGTTGAATTTAAAAAAGAAGGATAATATTGGAATTTTTAAAAGATGAATACCGAATCTCTAAATTTGAAAGCTTAAAACTAGGTCTCTAGTATTTTCTGCATGGATTCTTGTGCATTGAAGACCAGTCGGAGATCATCTTTCCACTTTCTAGATCAACTGGAGATTCTATAAAAATTGGAGACCAATTTCAAGCGTACAAAATCTTTTGCATGGATTCTTGTATGCTGCAGATTGATTTGAGCTCATTTTTTCACTTTCTGTATTTCTTGAAGATTGGCCGAAGAAGCTCTAAAAACTGAAGATCACTTTTGAACATCCAAAAATGTTATGCACAGATTGTGTGCATTGCATACTGCCATAGTTGGACTTCACCTTCCTTATATCCATTGCAAATGGTAAATTTTACGAAAATCATTAAGCTTTCACAATAATTATATTAGTTTATCCGCCATTTCTGACGATAATTATTTATGAAAATTTAATACTGTTAAACTATTGTATTTAGAAAAGGGAAATACAAGAATCGAACAATAAATCTACCACACATTTTCTTAGTTATCTTTTTTCAAATAAAAATTATGCTAGTCTATAACTACTAAGTATCGCTTGAAAACTCTTGGAATTGAATAAAAAGAAAATTGAAAATGAAAAGTTTTTCCCTCCTTGCATTTTGGTAACGGCGCCATCACTTGGGCAAAACTTGCACCTTCCCGCCTATACGCGGTCGTCACTTGTTTGAAAATCACATATAAATAGGGAGAAAATAGAGACACCGCCTGTCTTCTTATTACAGGCTCTCTACATTTTACATTTCTGTAATCTAGGGTTGCGCTGGCGATTAGGAAAGAAATGGGATCCTCTGCAACATCAGATGCAGCAGCAGCTGCCGTCTCGGAGACCAAAGGTGCCAAGAAGGCCAAACAACCACCTTCGGCTTCCTCAGGTACCTGAATCTCTCATTTGGCAATTTGATTGCGATTCTGGCTTTTCCAAGTAATATGATCATCTGATCCCAATTGTTCCCAAATGGCTTTGTTTTGTTTTTTTTTTGTTCGTTTGGTGTTTCTTGCATTATGAATATAAATTAAGGTTTGTAATTGTAGTTTCTTTAGGTTTTGAGAGCCATTTTTTACTGTGTTAGATGCAGAGCCAGCCCCCTTGGAGACCAAAAGTCCCAATGGGAATAAGCCACCATCTTCGGCTTCTTCAGGTACTTGAATCTCTCATTGTGGTACTTTCAAGATTATGATGATCTAACCCCAATTGCTCCCAAATGGTTTCGTCATGTTTGATTATTTTGATTGTTTGGCGTTTATTAAGTTTTGACTGCTTCTTTCTTGCATTAAGGATTTATGATTATGATTATGTTTATCTTTTTAAAAATAAAAAAAAATTTTTGGCTGCCCTTTAATCGCATTATGAATTTATGATTTTGGTTTTAGGGTTTGTCTACCCTTTTTTAGTATTATGAATTTATGATGATGGTTTTTTAAGTTTCGAGTGCCCTTTAATTGCATTATGAATTTATAATTATGGATTTATGATTGTGGGCGTTTAAGTTTTGACTGCCATGCTGTTGTATTATTAAGTTATGATTATAGTATCTTAGGTTTTGAATATTGTTTTGTGAATTTGTGATTATGTATTTTTGAAATTTGGCTGCCCTTTTATTCCCTTATGAATTTATTTTTATGAGTTTAGCCAAGGACAAAAACACAGAAATTTTATCTACCAGGACCCTTAAAATTTAATATGCTTTTCCATGAATTTATTTGCAAAATATGGGTTTCTTTCTTGTATTGCATCCAGTTTCCAAAAGCAACTTAGAGGAGAAATACGTGGATTCTCCTCCATTGTTTAATATTATCATATTTAGCCAAGGACAAAAACACGGAAAATTTTCTCTATCAGGACCCTTAAAAATTAATATGCTTTATCATGAATTTATTTTCTAAATATGGGTTTCTTTCTTGTATTGAATCCAGTTTCCAAAGCAATTTAGAGGAAAAATACATCCTCCTCCACTGTTTAATATTTCTGTTTATGCCTTTGTTGGGCTGGATCTTGATATGTTTTTGCAGTCATCTCTACTCTGTCAATCTTTTGCCTAATTCCCCTGTGGTTTTGTAACAGGAATGAATAAGAAGAAGGGGAAACAAAATTCCCAAAAGGCAATGCCTACTGGCAGTAAAAATAAGAAGCGGAATCTGCCTCAGAGCAGTGAAGAGCCTTCCCAGTCTCGGAAAATGCCCAAGCGAGCTGCTGCATGCACAGACTTTAAGGAGCAGTCTGTTCATATTTCTGAAGAGTCTAATCTTATTTCAAGCAAGAAGGATGAAGTTGTGGGTGATGAGACTCTTGCTGTACTCATGACTTGTGGCCAAGACCAAGATAATGAGCGCCCAAACAGAAGATTGACTGATTTTATCTTGCATGATGAAACTGGTTGTGCACAGCCCCTTGAGATGTTGGAAGTTGTTGACTTGTTTATATCTGGGACTATATTGCCTCTTGAAGAAAGTTCTGACAAGGACAAGGAAAGGAGTGTCAGATGTGAAGGTTTTGGGCGAATAGAAACTTGGGACATCTCTGGTTATGAAGATGGCTCTCCAGTAATATGGCTTTCAACTGATGTCGCTGATTATGATTGTCTTAAACCTGCAAGTAGCTACAAGAAACATTATGATCAGTTCTTTGAGAAAGCACGTGCTTGCGTAGAAGTTTACAAAAAGCTGTCAAAATCTAAGTCCGACTCCAGTCTTGATGAACTACTTGCTGGCATTGCTCGGTCAATGAGTGGAAGCAAATTTTTTTCTGGCATTGCATCTATTAAAGAATTTGTCATATCTCATGGTGAGTTTATCCATGATCAATTGATAGGTTTGGATGAACCATCAAAGAAAAATGATCAGACATTTGCAGAGCTGCCTGTTCTTGCTGCCCTTAGAGAAGAGAGTAGAAAGCATGGGAACTTTGTGCAATCAAAATCGGCAACTTCAAGTGGTACTTTAAAGATTGTTTCAGAAGTTAGAAATGGAGAGAATGAAGCTGAGGAAAATGAGGATGCAAAGTTGGCAAAATTATTGCAAGAAGAAGAATACTGGAAATCGATGAAACAAAGAAAACGTCAGGGTTCTGCCTCTATATCAAGCAAATACTACATCAAAATTAATGAAGATGAAATTGCCAATGATTATCCTTTGCCAGCTTATTACAAGACTTCCATTGAAGAAACTGATGAGTTCATAGTTTTTGACAATGACATGGATATCTATGATGCTGATGATCTTCCTCGAAGTATGCTTCATAATTGGTGTCTCTACAACTCAGACTCAAGATTGATTTCTTTAGAGCTTCTTCCAATGAAACCTTGTGCAGACATTGATGTCACCATTTTTGGGTCAGGAGTTATGAGTGAAGACGATGGAAGCGGCTTTTGTCTTGATTCTGATGGTAATCAGTCTTCAAGTGGTCCAGAAGCACAGGATGTAGATGGCATGCCAATTTACTCAAGTGTGATAAAGGAATGGATGATTGAATTGGGAGCGTCAATGGTTTCAATATCAATTCGAACAGATATGGCCTGGTACAGGCTTGGCAAGCCATCAAAGCAGTATGCTCTTTGGTATGAACCAATTCTGAAAACAGCAAGGGTTGGGAGAAGTATAATCACTATGCTGAAGGATCAAAGCCGTGTAGCACGGCTCTCTTTTTCAGATGTCATTAAGAGATTGTCAGAGTTTCCAAAGAATGATTGTGCTTACATTTCTTCTGACCCAGCATCCGTTGAGAGATATGTTGTGGTCCATGGACAGATTATACTGCAGCTGTTTTCAGAATTTCCAGATGCGCAGATTAAAAAGTGTGCATTTGTGATTGGTCTTACCAAAAAAATGGAGGAGAGGCACCATACTAAATGGTTAGTAAAGAAAAAGAAGACTGTAGATAAGAGTGAATTAAATTTGAACCCAAGGGCATCAATGGCACCTGTGGTTTCGAAGAAAAAGGCAATGCAGGCTACAACAACAAGGCTGATCAACAGAATCTGGGGGGAGTACTATTCAAATTACTCTCCAGAAGATTCAAATGATGGAGCTGCTTGTGAAAAGAAAGAGGAGGATGAAGTTGAAGAAGAAGATATAGAAGAGGATGATGTAGAAGAGAATTCATTATTAATGGAGCAAGCCCAGAAGCCTTGTTCAGTTCCAAGACAAACTAAATCATCCTACACTGACATGGAGATTTTGTGGGATGAGGTGCCTGTGGGCAGAACACTTTTTGGTGAAGATCTTTATAGGCATGCCATTCTTCATGGAAATAAAATTTCTGTAGGTGGTGCTGTTTTGGTGGAAGTTGATGAATCAGGTGAACTTCCTGCCATCTATTTTGTGGAGTACATGTTTGAAACATCAGATGGAAGCAAAATGTTCCATGGAAGAATGATGCAGCGAGGATCTGAGACTGTTCTTGGCAACACTGCTAATGAGAGGGAGGTCTTTTTGACAAATGAGTGCATGAACTTGGCATTAGAGGATGTTAAACAGACAGTTGTTGTGGGTATCCAATCAATGCTGTGGGGGCATCAGTATAGGAAGGATAATGCTGACGCTAACAGAACTGATAGAGCAAGAGCAGAAGAGAGGAAGAGGAAGGGATTGCCAACTGAATATTACTGTAAAAGCTTGTATTGCCCTGAGAGAGGTGCTTTCTTTAGCCTTTCCCGTGATACTGTGGGTCTGGGTACCGGTTTCTGCCACTCTTGTAAAATGAATGAAGCTGAGAAGGGGAAGGAAGTTTTTAAAGTGAATTCATCAAAGACTGGATTTGTATACAGGGGAGCTGAGTACTCTATCAATGATTATGTCTATGTAAGTCCCCATCAATTTGGTGTGGAAAGGATGGAAATGGAAACTTTCAAGGCTGGACGGAATTTGGGGTTGAAAGCTTATGCCGTGTGCCAAGTGATGGAGATAATTGTTGGGAAGGAATCTAAACAACCTGAAACAAAATCTAACCAGGTTAAACTAAGAAGATTTTTCAGACCAGAGGATGTTTCGGTTGAGAAGGCGTACTCTTCTGATATTAGAGAGGTCTACTACAGTGAAGAAACACACATTATGGCCGTTGATAATATAGAAGGAAAATGTGAAGTCAGAAAGAAGAAAGATTTGCCAGCATGTAATGCTCTTGCCATGTTCCAGCATACTTTTTTCTGTGAACATCTGTATGATCCTTCTAAAGGGTCTCTTAAGCAGTTGCCGGCTCACATCAAACTGACGTACTCAACAGGAGGCATAGGTGGTGATGCTGAATCTAGAAAGAGAAAGGGCAAGTGCAAAGAAGGAGAACTTGTTTCAGAAGTTGAGAAACCAAAAGGGAATTCTGAGGATAAGCGGCTTGCAACACTTGATATATTTGCTGGCTGCGGGGGATTATCGGAGGGCTTGCATCAAGCTGGTGCTACATTGACCAAATGGGCGATTGAATATGAAGAGCCTGCAGGAGATGCATTTAAACTCAATCATCCTGATTCCCTGGTCTTTATTAATAATTGCAACGTAATCTTACGTGCGGTGATGGAAAAATGTGGGGATGCGGATGATTGCATCGCAACTCCCGAAGCTGCTGAATTAGCTAAATCGCTTGAAGAAAAGCTGAAGAATAATTTACCGCTGCCCGGTCAAGTAGATTTCATCAACGGAGGGCCTCCATGTCAGGGGTTCTCTGGAATGAACAGATTTAATCAGAGCACGTGGAGCAAAGTTCAGTGTGAAATGATTTTGGCATTCTTATCCTTTGCTGACTACTTCCGACCAAAGTATTTCCTCCTAGAGAATGTGAGGAACTTTGTGTCTTTCAACAAAGGACAGACATTCCGTCTGACTCTGGCTTCACTTCTGGAGATGGGTTATCAGGTGAGGTTTGGTATTTTGGAAGCCGGAGCTTTTGGAGTTTCCCAGTCACGAAAGCGAGCATTTATATGGGCAGCTGCGCCAGATGAGATTCTTCCAGAATGGCCAGAGCCAATGCATGTCTTTGGTGTACCAGAGTTGAAGATCACATTATCTGGCAATTCACAGTATGCTGCTGTCCGAAGTACTGCAAGTGGAGCCCCTTACCGTGCAATAACTGTAAGGGACACAATTGGTGATCTCCCAGCTGTAGGGAACGGAGCATCCAAGGTCAACCTAGAGTACGAAGGTGAGGCGGTCTCATGGTTCCAGAAGAAAATCCGAGGTGACATGGCTGTTCTGACCGACCACATTTCAAAAGAAATGAATGAGCTGAACCTGATTCGATGCCAGAGGATTCCAAAGCGGGCAGGTGCAGATTGGCAATGCCTTCCAGATGAAAAGGTGAAACTCTCTACTGGACAAATAGTTGATTTGATACCATGGTGCCTACCCAACACAGCCAAGCGCCACAACCAGTGGAAGGGCCTGTTTGGAAGGTTGGACTGGGAGGGTAACTTCCCAACTTCCATTACCGATCCTCAGCCAATGGGCAAGGTGGGAATGTGCTTTCATCCTGACCAGGACAGAATTCTCACAGTTCGGGAATGCGCACGGTCTCAAGGTTTCAGAGACAGCTACCAGTTTTCGGGCAACATTCTTCACAAGCACAGGCAGATTGGAAATGCTGTTCCTCCTCCTTTGGCCTATGCACTCGGGAGAATGCTCAAGGAAGCAGTTGACAGCAAGTCTTCTTCTCAACAATAGCTGCAGGCGTTCCTAGTTCATGCTTGTTGGAACTTGTTCTAGACACACACCATTCTCATAGACAACTTACCATTGTTAATACACAGAGCATTCTATTTCTCACAGAGAAGTATGATTTTCGTATATGGTTTTAAGGCCCTTTCGTTCAGACTTTTGTTTATCTTTATATTACCAATTTACCATAATAAGAGTTTAATTTTGCATTTATATTTACGAAAACTGCTTTTGATGGGTCCCACAGTGACATCGTATCATGACACGTGTCACTTTAAGCTGTCCAAGAAGGGTCGATTTCGTGATTTTTCTTTTTCAAATTTAGTTTTGGCCTTTGCAACCTTGTGAGAGTTGAGAGAAGTGAATGCCAAGTCAAAGCGTCAAACGGTTTCCTTCACAGCAATGTTTCGGACCACCTAATCGGGCTCCACGTGTCCCCACCCTCTGATCCGATCCCCTCATTTATTTGTCCATAAAAAACCGCTAATCTTCTTGTCCCATTCCTCCAACCATAAAAATTGAAAAAACTGTAATCAACGGTTGCTTTCACAGTTTCACACCTTCACTCACTCTCTTTCTCGCTCTGTCTCGTCGGTTATTTCAAAGCACAAACTTGGCTTCGCAGGCCTTCAAGTCTTTTCTTCATATATTTCTTCTTCGTCGAGAGGTGGAGTTTGATCAGTCTCGGATTCTGCGTTCGAGTTGCTTCGTCGTCTGAGCATCGCAGATCGTCCATGTTTGTGAGAAAGCTTGTGGAGAAGGCTTCCAAGAAGGTTAGTGACATTCATTTTCTCTGTTTTTCTGCATTTCTTGCACATCGATCTCTCTGTTTCTTGTGAACACGATTCATTGTGAAAGAAACATCGATGGCTCTATTTTTTTTTGTTTTTGTTGATAATTTGCATCGATTCTTGCATCGTCCGATCGCTATATGTAACTTTTAGTCCATGATTTGATTAGTTCATCTTCTTCTTCTGTGTTTTTCAAAAAAGAAAAAAGAAAAGGTGAAAAGCTAGTACTCTATTAAGTTTGTGATTAAGATAATAGTTAATGTCAGGGGGGTCTGCGAATAAAGTTGTTTATTATCATATATACGAAATCTAATTCATTGAATCGTAGCAAATTAAGAAATTATATAATTAAGTTATGCAGTTTTTAATAACAATAATACTTTACAAATTAAAAGTTTTCTAACGTGCCATCAGTTGATATCAACTTTTTTAAGATTTATTTTGATGATTGTGATATTATTATAAAGGGGAAGAAATTTATTTCAGAATTTTTATCAGAAACACGTAATTAAGTTATTGGAGTTGGTTGATGCGTTGGCATTTGCTAGAAAAAGGATAGCAAGTAATCAATAAAATGTAGTATATAGAATGTGACATGATGGTATAGGTATCTGTTTGTTAGATGAGAATGTTCACTGACTTTTGTCTTGTATAATATATGGTACTTAGCCAATGCGTTACTTCATTCATTTAATATGATATATATGGACACTAAAGTTTTAGGAAAGAACTCGTTTATTAGATGGATTAAAATGAAATATTTCAGACAATTTATAGAGTAATATATTTTTGTAATTACCACTAAATTTTATTTTTTTGTGGAAAGTTTGGTATTAATTTAGTCTTTTGGGTTTGCTTGTCTTGATATCATTTCTCTTTTCTTTTTTTGACCCATTCATTTTACAAGGAGATGAGACCCAACAAAGCTCAGCTAGCTTTTAATTGTTTTCTAGTACTCAAACGTAGGTCTCAAGTCTCAACTTTGATTGACCTCCTTTTAAACTTTTATTAAAGGCATTTTAATGTTTAAAACTCCCACTCCCATGCAAATAGCTGCCACGTACAACCCCTAAAGAAATAGACCCCATCTTATCCTCAATAGTTGATAACATTAATTCATAGCAAGATTTTGACTGTCCTATCCTCTTAATTAAAAAAAGAATATAAAGGCAAGGGTTTAGGTTTTGGGTACCTAGTAAATTTACATCCAATTTGGTAGGTGCATTCTATAAGCATTTACTACCATTTAAAATGTCTAGATGAAGCCAACGTACTGCCCCCTTTTCATCCTTTATTGTGTCTTCTCATGAATACCAAGTCACCGACCTCATTGTACAATTTTCATCTTGTTTGATTGGATTGGATGCCCATTTTAAAACGAAGCCCATTCTTTCTTTGCCACGTATTTTATTGCCGTTATGCATCAACGAATGTATGGGGAAGGTTAGGTGGAAAATAAATTTTTTTTTAATGTTATTAAAGGGATTTATAGTCAACTCATAGCAAGAAAAAGAAAGGAAAAGAATAATAATATATATATGGTAAAGACTAATGAGTAATGAGTTTACAGTCAAGCGTCCAACAGCTTAATTGAACATGACCATGTGATGGGCGGTGGATTATGTTTATTTATCCACATAGATTTGTGGGCCCATCATAATTCTAAAGTCTAAACTTGAGTTTACGTGTCATGTGATGGGCTGTGGTCTCTTATCCGTTACGAACTCACGACCAAACATCGTCAATTACTCAATTTACTCTCCTGCTTCCACGGGCCCATTATAAAATATAAACGAGTTGTCACCGTTGGATTTATAGACCTTTCCATGGTCAACCAGAGCCGGCTTTATTTTATTATTCTGGGTTACGAAGGTAGCTTAAGATTTTGCATTATTTTTTGTTAAATCTGTTTGTAGCCTGGTGGAAATGCTGATGGTCTCAAAGGTGGTGATATAGACCCGCGTGTAGTGTTCCATTATGGGATACCATCGGGGTCTAACACATTGGCTTATGACTCCATTCAAAAAATACTTGCAGTTTCTACCAAGTGAGTCAATTTTTGTACCACAGCCTTATTAGTTTTTCATGTTAAGTCAGAATGTTAGTGTTCATTGAATTTCATGTGAAGCTCATTTCTTTACCATTCTCAGGGATGGCCGAATCAAACTATTTGGCAAAGACAACACTCAAGCTCTGCTTGAGTCAAACAATGCAGTACCAAGCAAGTTTTTACAGGTTTTGTATAAGTTATAACATATGTTGATGTAACATGTTACTTTCTTCAATTTTCAGCCGTTTTGTTTTGGTTGTCATGTTAGTGTAATGCAATGAGGCCCTTTTGTATGTCTTGAAATTCTTTGATAGACTGATAGTGATATTTTGTCTTCAGTTTATCGAGAACCAAGGCATCATTTTAAATGTAAATTCCAAGAACCAGATTGAGGCAAGTTATTTCTGATTTTTATAAATTTCCAGTTCCGATGTTTGAACTTTAATCCCTGGCTATAATTCATTTTACAAAGGAATATTGTTGTACACTTGTACATAGGTCTGGGACATAGAAAAGAACCTGTTGGCTCATGTGCATGCTTTTCAAGAAGATATTACCTCTTTCACGGTCATGCAACATAGTCTCTACATGTAAGTGCGTGCCAGCTTCCAATTGGGGATTAAATAGATATTTGTGGTTTATTCATTTCAAGTAAGTTTAAGCATTAGACAGCTATGTTGGCAGGTATGTTGGAGATTCTTCTGGTAATGTTTCAGTTTTGAAGCTTGAGCAAGAACCATGTCTTATAGTGCAAATGAAATACACTATACCTCATTCAGCTTCTCATGGTCAGATGGATTTCTATTCAATTTTTATGCGCAGATAGATTCTGTCCTCTTCTTTTTCTTTTCAAAATTGGGGTAAGCGTTCTCTTTACTGTTCTGACTAGATTAATCATCTCATCAGGGAATCTAGCTGAAGTTCGCAGTGATAATGCTGTGATGCATATACTGCCTCAACCAACAGCTGAAAGTAAGAGGTAGTCTCACCAAACCTTGCTGGCGTCTCTCTCTCTGGTCTTATTTCATGATTGGTGTACAAATCTTGGCCGTGTTTAATTATTAAGTCATATGTTGCAATGCAGAGTTCTTATAATCTTTACAGATGGTCTCATAACATTATGGGAAATTCGAGAAAGCAAATCCATATTCACAGCGAGTGGAAATACAATGCAACCACTCCATAATGAAACAAAAAAGGTGACTTCCGCATGCTGGGCATGCCCTTTTGGAAGTAAAGTTGTTGTTGGGTACAGTAATGGAGAAATTTTCATCTGGAGTATTCCTTCAAACCCAATTCCATCAGAGTGTACCGCACAAAGTACTCCAGTATGTAAACTCAATCTTGGATATAAGTTGGACAAAATTCCTATAGCATCATTGAAATGGGCATATGCAGATGGGAAGGCAAGTCGGATATATGTTAGGGGTGCGTCTGACATCATCTCTTCAAATTTGTTGCAGGTATTTGGACATCAACATCATCTCTTCAATAACATACTCTCTTGTAATCACAATCTTTACTGAATGGAACTGTGAAAATTTGATTTTTGATGAGGCAGGTAGTCCTGTTGAATGAGTATACAGAAGGCCGCACTATTAAATTAGGACTTCAATTGCCTGAGCCTTGTATTGACATGGAGATCATTTCAAGTTTTAGTGAGCAAAGCAAACATAAACAAGATTGTTTTCTTTTGCTTGGTAATTCAGGACATCTTTATGCCTATGATGATTGTTCGATTGAAAAGTATCTTCTACAAAGCCAATCTAAGTCTCCGCCCTCATTACCAAAGGAGGTCATGGTGAAGATGCCATTTGTTGATTCAAGCATTACTGTAGCAAAGTTTATCCCAGATAACACCCACATGTTAGGTTCTTCAGATGAGGTAATATGACGGTTAAGTTTTATATACCAAAGTACATTTTTTTATTATTAGCATTTTATTATTAATCTTTTAAGTTGGTGATATAGTACATTGATTACATATAGGACTGCCTTCTGCTGGCTAAAAACATTCCCTCTCTTCTTTCTTTTGAGACAAAACCAAGAGATGGAACTCACTTAAGTGCAGCCCGCTTTAGTGGATTTTCAAAGGTTAAAAATCTGTACATAACTGGACACAGTGATGGAGCTGTAAATTTTTGGGATCTGTCATGTCCTCTTTTGGTACCAATTATATCATTAAAGCAACAGGTAATATTTTAATCTCTAGTTTACTTTGACATCTTTTTTATTGAAGTGGACTACCTAGGCATTTTCTTGTTTTTCTTTACTTTTGTGCTTATTTGCTCTCCTCCCCTCCATTATCAAAAATCAAAATGCAGAGTGAGGATGATCTCTCTTTAAGTGGTATAGCACTAACGGCGCTGTTTTTCGATGGGAACTCTCGGCTTCTTGTTTCTGGAGATCAGAGTGGAATGGTGAAGCACTATCTTTGATGAACTTGGTGAATTATGATCAATTTCATTGCATTCAGGAAAATTTGTGCTGTTTTTAACATATATGTGATTTACAGGTTCGAATCTTTAGATTTAAGCCGGAACCATATGCCAATGCGAGCAGTTTCTTGTCTCTTCAAGGTATGATTAAGATTCCACAATCAGGCCATTGCCTTATAACTAGCAATATGCTTCACATTTTTACTGAAATGAAGTACATTATAATGGCCTTTTTAATGACTTTCACATACTTTATGGCAGGAAGCACAAAGAAAGGAAACGATCACATCATCCAAAGTGTTAAACTAATGAAGGTTAATGGTTCTGTACTTTCCGTGAACATAAAACACAGCTCAAACTGTCTTGCTGTTGGGTCTAATCAAGGATATGTAAGCTTACTATCTAATACCTATTGTTTCCTTTCCCGATCTTTTGCTTTTTCCCTTAATTCATTGTCAATACCTTATCTTCTTCCCCTTCTATTCTTATCTTCTGTAACTCAATGTGTGCTTTGTGTTTTTCCCATTGGAGGGTTCATTCTAGACCATCTCTCTCTCTCTCTCTCTCTCTCTCTCTCTCTCTCTCTCTCTCTNCTCTCTCTCTCTCTCTCTCTCTCTCTCTCTCTCTCTCTCTCTCTCTCTGTGTGACGTATGGTTTATTATCAAGTTTTATAGAGTTGTTACATAATTCTGATACATGTGAGCTGGTTTTCCTCACAGGTTTCAGTTATTGATATAGATGTAACTCAATGTGTGCTTTGTGTTTTTCCCATTGGAGGGTTCATTCTAGACCATCTCTCTCTCTCTCTCTCTCTCTCTCTCTCTCTCTCTCTCTCTCTCTGTGACGTATGGTTTATTATCAAGTTTTATAGAGTTGTTACATAATTCTGATACATGTGAGCTGGTTTTCCTCACAGGTTTCAGTTATTGATATAGAAGGGCCCACTATATTATATCAAAAACATATTGCAAGTGAAATTTCTACTGGCATCATCTCTCTGCAGTTTCAAACATGCAGTTTTCATGGTTTTGACAAGAATGTCTTAGCAGTTGCAACAGAGGATTCGTCTGTTTTGGCTCTTGATAGTGATAATGGAAACACAATGAGCACTAATATGGTTCATCCCAAGAAACCCACTAGAGCACTTTTCATGCAGATCTTGGGTAAGTTCCCCATCAATTAAACTACTCACTTTAAGGATGAAGTTATGAGATTTTAACAACATTGAAGCATCTCACAGAAAGTCAATTTCTTTTATGCTATACAGATGGGCAGGATACATTACTACTGCTATGTTCAGAAAAGGCTGCATATATATATTCCTTCACACACATCATGCAGGTAATTACTACTTTAGTTTATGTAGGCACAATGAATTGTAGAATAACACTATCTGATTCTATCATTTTGTTTTTGTTTCTTTCATCTCAGGGAGTTAAGAAAGTAATCTACAAGAAGAAATTCCAATCATCTTGTTGCTGGGCATCGACATTCTACACCTCCTCCGATGTTGGCCTTATACTCCTTTTTACAAATGGAAAAATTGAGATAAGGTGTGAATTTTATTAGTCTATTTTCGAATTTTTCATAAGTAAATTAGATGTGTAATACTGATACATCATTCTCAATTTTATTCTTCTTAGTTCTTAGTTTGTGATATATGTGTGTTTAAGTTTAATACTTTAAATTTTTGATTGTAAGTGATAAAATGCACTAAATGACCCTAAAAACCTGTTTATGAAATGTTAGGTCTTTGCCAGAGTTATCCTTAATAAAGGAGACTTCAGTTAGGGGCTTCGCATACACCACTTCAAAACCAAATTCATCAGTTGACATTTCGATATGCTCTTCGTGTGAAGGAGAACTTATTATGGTATAACAGTGTAATTTAACCTTTAAATATCATTAAGGGACGAGTTAGAGAAATCTTCATCATTTGCTCTTCTTCATCCGTGCACAGGTGAACGGTGATCAGGAAATCTTTTTCTTCTCTCTTTCACTCCAAAAGAAAAGCTTTAGGTATATACCATATACATATCCTTGAAAGTTTCTTTGAAGTAAATCGTTCCTATGAGAATGGAAATTTATTCTAGGCCTTAATTTCTTATCTTTTTCTTTCCTCATACAAGGCTTTTAGACTCTTTCAACTTGACCTACCAGAAGGATCTAATAGTTTCACAAGAAGAGCTTGTCCCTGGGCGACTCATTCAAAAGGAAAAGAAAAAGGTAGGGCGGATAAAGATACCATGCAAATTCTGCCTACAATTTATATGTAATGGAATGAAAGTTTAAAATATTTTCTTTTCTTGCTAGGGTATATTTAGCTCTGTTATTAAAGATATTGTGGGAAGTAAACCCAAGAGTGTCCCTGAGATGGAAACTGAAGATACTAAAGAAAGTATCGAAGAACTTTCGAAGATCTTTTCAACTGCCAACTTCCATTTTGATGCTGAGAATACAGATAACCGGGGGATGGATGAGGAAGATTTTCAGTTAGACATAGGTATGTGCATATGACTGATATTCTAAGTGATAACATGACTATTCTAAGTGAATCATCTGTCCTTTCAAGAAATTTATTAATCATTATAATCTGAATGACATTTTGAGCTGAGCCAATTTCTCATATGAAACTTTTCCCTTGAAGATGACATCGACATCGACATCCCTGAAGAAAAGCCTAAAGAGCAGAATATGTTGGCAGCTCTTAATAAGGAAAAATTGGCAAGCAAATTCATGGCCTTTAAAGGTCAGTAAAACACGTAGATGGCATGAATTCATCAATGAGATTTTCCGAAGCAGTTTCTTACCTGATTAAACTTAAAAATTTACAGGTAAAGTAATGAAGCAGATGAAGGCCAAGAATGACAAAAACCCCACTAAAGAAGAACAACGGGACGAGAAGGTTGGCGCAGTTGATGACATTAAGAAGAGATATGGATTTTCCACGTCTAGCGTAAACAAACATCACTATACATATATCCATCTTTTGATATGTTTAGCTCATATGCCTCAATATTATTTGTTAGATAGCCATGGATGTCTCTCAGTTAAAGAATGTTTTGCTTATCACAGTAATAGGCCATTCAAGTGCATCATTCGTTTGTCTTTGGCTGCAGGAATCAAATGTTGCTAAAATAGCACATAACAAGCTGCAGGAGAACACGACAAAGTTGCAGGTACCCATAATTCTTTATGTAATCCCAAGATTATCACCAAGTTCAGTCTTTGAGTCTGTGTCAGAAAAACCCTGCAGATGAAATTATGTTCTGTCAGACTGGTACTTATTCTTTTTTGCATAATTTTTTTACAATGTTTTTGGTGAAATGGGCAGGGGATCAACCTGAGGGCTACAGAGATGCAAGACACAGCTCAATCATTCTCATCCTTGGCAAAAGAAGTGCTGCGAACTGAACAGGATAGACGAAGCTCATAATCCCTAAGAGCTTTTGTCCTTCCAATCGAATCAAAAACATATTGTTATTACTCATTTTATTTGTTTTAACTTTCTTTAATTCTGGCAAAAAAAAAAAAAACTTTCTTTAATTCTTTTGCATATATTTGTAAAGAAAAAAAAGGGATCTTTGCATTTTTTGTCGCAAAAACTGCAGTGCCTTACACAGGCTTTTTTTTTTGGGTTGAGAGAGTGTTTTGTTTTAGTGTTGGGAAGATACCTAAAGAATTTTTTAATTGTGAATGCTACATGAGTGGAATTTTTTTCTCAATCTCTCAATTTTTTGCCCTCCCGTTTTCCTTTGGTAATAAAAAATTGACATGATGCCAAGATGAGCATACCTAAAGATCCGAGAAAAAGCATAAAAAAGATGACAATAAGTTCTTTTGTTCATGAGTCATGACTGTCATCAATTGGTTGGCTGCAAAGACCAGAATGCTTATTTAAGTGTTAGGTATATATCATTTTGTAATGTCAGGAATCCAGCAACATAAAAAAAGAAAATAAGAAAATCATGCCGAAACTCATAAAAGAGAAATACACCCTCTATGGTATACCGTATATCTAGTTTGATAATGCCTATTCCAAGCCTATTGAGTACATTTAAGCTCCTTCAAGTCTTCAAGTAACTATGACCAGTTGATAAAACATTGTAAACTTTCAATAGAGGTGGAAACAAGAAGGACCTAGTGAATAGGGATTGTCCAACATCTATTTTTTGCTCAATGAGTCTACCAACTGAGAGTATATCTGTTCTATAACAGCATCCCTGTTACTTGGGTTCAGTGTAAAAATGGTTGCACCTGGATGATTCTTCAACCTTGCAACTGCAGAAAATTAGACACCCAAGTCACTTACACATTCAGCACAGAAACCAGGATGGGACATTTTCACTCACAACTCCAACTCTATACAATAAGAACAAAAACTCACCCAAAAAAAAAAAACCAAAAGATTTCCCCCTAAATTTACTAGGAATCAAACATATATATGAATCGTGATTATAATGATCAAAATTAGAGCAATTGGATATCCTAAAAACGGCACAAGGATTTGCATGCATGTAGACAATAAAGCAGATGAGTGAATTGAGTAGTGTGGCAAGTCAAATAATCAAAAGATTATAACGGGAAAGAATGGAATGCGTGAGGAAAATGTACCTCCAGGTATATCGCGGCCAAATTTTGGAATTGGGACAGAGGCCAAAATTGGGATATTAGATTCCAAAACTTTTAGAACAGCAGGGAAGAAAGAGGAACTGAGCAACTCCATCTTGCCAACTTCATCAATGATGAATAGATCAGCATCTTCTCTTACCTGATAAGAAATTTCATTCCTTCAACCTTAAAAGAATCACTTTTAAAATCGAAAAAGTATCTGAATATCAACTAGTCTCTAGATTGACATGATGCTCGAAAATAAAATGAGAGTCTAACCCAGAAACCACGTCACAAAATTCCATACACGAGAAGTCCAAAAATTTAACTAAATTGTGCAGAGGGGTGGTAGGTCTTGAACAATAAGCAGTGGAAAAACCAACCCACCTGTAATTCAGGCAGTGCCAGAGACTCAAATGATGCAACATCTACTTTGTACTTCCCCACAGTAGGCCATCTGAGAGACTCTGGGCTGACAATGACAAAAGATGCTGTAGGCTTTAGCTTAATTTGGCTTAACAATGGAAATGGAGATTAATGAACTGTCTAAGCATGCAACAAAGATTAAAGATTGCATTGAATGAAGAGGAAAGGAGGCAAAAACACCTGGAAATGGTTGAGGAGGCTAAGGGAGCTGTGCGGCCGTCTAATGTGACCACTTGGAACCCAGTTCTCTCACTTCCTTGCCTAACCTCACCTATAAAGGCAAAGCAATCACATAACAAATTATATCCTATCTATGTGTATGTAAATATGGAAAAGTGAAATTGAGATAGAGAGAGAGAGAGAGAGAGAGCATTACTAGTGTAGAAACCCTGAATCTTGAGGTTAGGGTTTGAAGCCTTTAGGCTCTCAAAGACTCTCATTATCAGAGTGCTTTTACCCACACCCTGCAAGCACAAGCAGCAACAACCAAAAAGTTGAGCAAGCATTGAATAAAGAGCAATATGAGCTCTGAAAAAAAGACTGGAAATTAATAAAAGATATGAGAGAGAAAGAGATTGATCGAAACTTACAGGAGGTCCCGTCACCAGCAAGCATTTCCCGGGACCAGCCATCGCTCTCGCTCTCGTTTCTGCCCAGCTCGGTCAGCCAACACGCCAAAAACTAGACGAACCTATGTATGTAGTTGAAGACGTATAGGCTATAGCTAATAGATTATCAACACACGACATGTCGTTTTGAAAGATAGGCTACGCGCTTATTCTTCTCTGCTTGGGATCAACATGTTGGGAGTCAATAAACTAAACTTTTTTATTTTTGGCTTTTATTTGGAACACGTTATACTGCTAATTATTACATATCAACGATCTGGATTGAAGCACTCATTTTTTTATTCAAATCTAAATGAGCAAGATTTATTTTATATTTTTTACCCCTTTAGATGATCTTACATGAAGTAACATAGACAAACTTAATCTAACTTTTTGTGCATAACTAGAAAGATGATGAAAATAAAAGAAGTTGCACAAAAACCCTGCAACCGAGTTCCAAATATCATTCACTCTTGAACACCTAAAATTAGCTAAGAGAACCATTTTTTCTTTGGTATATTATTCATCTCGTATAAGCTGGGGAACTACAAATGAAACTCCCCCATCATTATTTACAAATTGAACCAAACCATATATTATAAGGACATCCTAATATTATTAGAATACTCGTTAAACTTAGAATTTGGGAAGTCCTAGATACGAACACAAATTGCAATTGCCCATTGCCATGTATATTAGAAAATGCAACATATACACTTTTCAGAGAAGGCATGCAGTGCAAAGTAGTTCGAAGATATAAACTGAGAGCTTCCAATCCCCAACTGAAAAAGCTCCGAAACCAAACTAGCATAATTCCACACCAAGTTCATAAAAAGTGGGATAGACTGAGAGAGAGTACGTTTGACCCACTTCATTCATTCACTTGTATCTCATCGCAACCAAACAGATAAACAGTTGACCCTCCTGGCATTCCAAAATTCTGACACAATTCTCATGCAACCTGATATACTGAGAATCGCAACCCAATTGTGACGTCAAACACAACCCCCGGGGTGAAGTCAAACCACACCCATCACATAAAACAAAAAGATGGAACAAAAACCATTCCTACTCCCCAGTCATCGGAAAAGGTCAGACTAGTTTTTTCTTTTTCAAACCAATCAATCAAAAGTTCAAAACCCACTATATCATAGTGAAATATACTAATTTTGTATACCCAAACTCAAGTGTGCTCAAACCCAAAATCAAACTCACACATTTAAGCAAAACAATTAAGCAAACTGAAATTCATTGAACATAAAACGGATCATTTAAGTACAGAATGATATGGGAATTACAGGAACTAGATGAGACCCTGAAACTTAATCCCCTTGAGTTTTTTTTTTTTGTTTTCCTACTCTATCCTAAACAAAAGTAGCTATTTATCCATCCATCATTATGAGAATAAGAGCTTAAAATCACAAAATGCAGTTCTGTGTCAATTCATTGCTAAGCAACCCTACACAAATTGCTTCAACGCCTCCAATTCCAATTCCAATTCCACTTCCCTTCTTTACTCATCATCATCTTCATCCTGTTCAAAAACCACAAACAAACCATCAATCAATTTATTCACATACTTGCAATGAAGCACAAAAGCAAAGTTCAATTAATTCAAAGTGGTAATTAGGGACTACCTCGCCGCTCTCGTCGTCATCTTCATCCACATCATTCACTTCGGACTTTGACTTGTCAGACTCTTCTTCATCTGCTCCATTACCTCCCTCAGCCTAATTATTTTACAGAGACCACCAATTCTCAGATAAATTCCTCAAAATAATTAAAAACTGAAAGCAAAAATTGAAACAAGATGGCTGAGACTCACTATTCTCTTGTTGTAAGCCTGCATGGTCTTGTTGTACTCAGTCTTCCTCTTCTCAGCCTTGGCTACAAAAGGAGCTTTCTCCTGAATAATTTATGGACAAAACCAAATTATCAATATTCTAATACAAAATATATTCCAGAAATTAATAGATCAATTAAAAAATAAATAGGTCTAAACACTCACAGCTTCGGTCAACGATTTCCATTTATCACCTCCAGCTTTACCGACCTGCTCAAATTCATGAAATCAACCAAAACAAATTACATGCATATTTTTGTGATTATAAATGTAGTAAAAAAATCCTTGTAAAGAGAAATTAAGCGCGTAGATCTGAGAGGATAAATTAACTTACAGCAGCAACAGATTTGTTGTTTGGATGCTCCTTCTTATACTTTTCTCTGAACTCCTCCCTTCATAAACAAAAACAAAACGAAAATTAGATAAAAAGAGAAAAACGTACAAAGAGACGGATCTGAAACTTTGAGAGAGAAGGTACAAAGCGCGTTGACCGTACATGAAAACGAAGAAGGCACTTGCAGGCCTCTTTGGCTTGTTTGGATCCTTTCCGGCCTTCTTAGCTGGCTTCTTGCTCGCTCCAGCACTCTTGGTCTTTAGCCTTACAAATTCAACAAACAAGGAAAATTCAAAACACAAACACAAAGCACCAACACGTATTGAAGATCTCTGATCTAATCGCTACAATCGGACCATATTCTTCTCAAAACGCAAACGAAAACCGTAATGAGAAGCAGAAACTCACTTAGTATCGTTCCTCTTGGGCGCAGCAGCTCTGGTTTTCGCACCCTTCATGACGAACCTGAAGAGAAAACGCCGAAAATCGGTGAGAATCGGTCGGAAACGGTTGATAAACGAATGAACTCGGTCTGAGTTGGCGGAGTCGGCAGCGAGTTTACCTTAGGGTTTTCGCGGAGAAAGAGAATAAAGTATACGATATTATGCCTTTGCTTTGTTTGCTGCGGTGCGTGTGTGCGTGTGTGTGTGAAATTTTAAGCCAAAGATGTGTGAAGGGATAAGAAGAGGAGGGTTGGGGGTCGTGGGCAAAAATAATAAAAAGCGAAAATTAAACTTCGCTTCACGAAACAATTGAAGTCCGGGTTTAGGCGGGATTTCAAAAATCTTTTCGCCACGTCAGCGATCCGTGTGCTTTCGCTCCATTTGCTGTTTTGGCCCTTTGGGGTTTGCCTGTGGTTCGTTTGTGTTTCCTTGTGTGTTTCTTCGACTTTCTCCATAGGCTTTGTGCACACGTGGACGCTCGGGAGCATGTGGTCTGCGCGGCACGTGTGGGTTTTATTGTCGAAATGACAAATTTGGGGTTTGATTTTATGGCACATCAGGACTGGTGGTTGATATGCTGAGCAAATGAAAGCACCAGGATATTAATGATTTGGGGGTAAATCTGTAAAATCAGTCGCTTGATATTTCGACTTTCAGTTTTGTGCTAAATTTGGAATTGGGCCGTTGAATCAAATATCGGCTCAATTAGAAAGATTTGGTTCTGGGCCTTGCAAATAATGTATGTTTTATCCACATTACCACAATTAAAAATCTTGTATTAATATTTGAACGGCCCAGATTATCCGATTTTTTGATAGTCTGCTGAAATTTTTGTGTTATTTTAGCTGTCAATAACTGAACTGTTTTGTAAATTTGGGTTGCATATTACTGAATAAATTTATAATTTTTTACAAGAAATAATAAAATAAGAAAATTAAATCAATATTAAGGTGGTCAACTCAGTAAATAAAGGCGATTGGAATAACTTCGGCCATATTTGAATTCAAGTGCTACTTAGGGCTGGGATCGAGTCGATTACTGAATTGCCAACCCAATATTGATCGATGATCGATAAGGGGCCGAAAAAGAACCACTACGGACGGGCAATTTAAATGAGACCAGCCGTCGGATCGATTCGAAACAAATTATTTCGACCACCTAAGAAGAAGAAAGAGAAGAAGCAGCAATCGGATCAGTTCGTAGCAAAATAAGAAGAAGAAGAACCATAAACCATAAGAAGAACTAGCCGTCAAAAAGAAGCAGAAGAAAACCGACGATTTACACTCTTCAATTTTTGGTTTTGTTGGAATCAGTTTGAGTATGTGTCATACTGCTTGTGGTTCAGTTTTTTTGGTTACCATTGAATACATGCAGATCGATGCGATGCCGAAATGATCTCTCCTAGATGGAAAACTTGGCTTGTAGTTGAGGAACATATATTCAATTATATAAGGATCGCATTTAATACCATGCACGTCAAACTCAAAAACTTTATAACTCTTTCTTGAAACCTTGAGTAGTGAAGTAGCAGATAGATGAAGGATGTGAAGAGCGTTTGTTGAATCCATCTTAATTATCAACTCTAGTATATATCCTCTATGAAATCCCTGCCACCGTAACTAGGATTAGCAGACTGGCGTGTTGCCTTCAGCATCCTTGCCATTTAAAAGGACATTATTGCTAATGCACTAATCCTGGTAAGCAGGCTAGCATTTTTTTTTTTATAGTTTTTTTTATTTATCAGTTTCATTATTGATATGTAGCTGCCGAGAAAGCCAAGTCCGATTTGAAGGTCTTTCTTTTATGGTTGATCAAAATTCTTAGGGGATTTTTAGAATCATATATACCTACAAGTTTCATTATTGATTTGTAGATGCCGAGAAAGCCAAGTCCGATTTGAAGGTCTTTCTTTTATGGTTGATCAAAATTTCTTAGGGGATTTTTAGAATCATATATACCTACCAACGCAAAGTCAAAAGTGTAGTTTTTGGTAGGAAAATGCCGACTAGCAGTTGGTGAAGTGGTTTTTTCTTGTGTGTTTCTTCAACTTTCTTCGTACACACGGGACGCTCGGGCCATGTGGTTTGGGTGGCACGTGCGGGATTTAGTGACGAAATGACAAATTTGGTGTTTGATTTTATGCCGCTTGTTAGTTAGAGCATGTATCATGGTTTGGCAATGCGCTAATTGTTAAATGCTATATTTAACACAACTTTTTAGCTTTAGTTATAGCTTTTATAAACACAAAAACTATAGCTAAAAATGTCAACATGTTATTAATTTGTGTTTTAATAAATCAAATTAATTTAATAATTACATATTTACAAAACAACACACCCCACCAGTCATCTCTGAACCTATCTTCACGGGTCTAGTGCACTTAAACTATCACCTTGGGGCCACGCCTCATACAAGCAACCCAATAAGCCACAACCACATGGATTTTGCTCATAGCTTTTTCTTTTGTTTATTTTGATTAGGTCCCACAATTTTTTTGGTCAAAACAATTGCTATGCTAATTTTTGATGCAAAATTAGCAACCCACCCCAATTGTAGCTCATTTCTCAACAAAAATTTCTATATTTGCAATAGAATTTAGCGTTTAGCACATGCTCTTATGCTATCAAAGTAACAGGATGGCAGGATATGAATGATTCGGGGGGGTAAATCTGTAAATTCGCTTGATATTTCAACTCTCAGTTTTGGGCTATATTTTGAATTGGCCCGTTGAATTGGACCATAGTCGAACAAATATTGGCCCAATAAGAAAGATTTGGTTTTGGGCATTGCAACTGATCCAGTTGCAGAAAAGCAACTGAAAGTCTGAAAGTGACCCAAAGCCGAAGGCATTCTCAGAATCTGAGACGACGAAGAAGCAGCTGTCGGTACGTAACTACGGATCGAGCAAGGAGATATGGGAGAGGTGGTAGAAACCCTAGCGGAGCATCGAAGTTCGTTAGCAGCTCCACTCGTCTTCATGATCGTCGTTGCTTTCCAGTTCGTATCGAGGTGGCTTGAACACTTAAAGAAGGTACCGCCACTCAACGTCTCTGGCTATCTGTTATATTTGCTTCAACGATTTCTGCTATGAATTTAAGCAAATTTAGGGTTATTTTGGTGTGAACTCGTTCTCTTGGTCATTTATTTGATGCTTTTATTGCATTCATAGTTTGTGTTTTCGGATATGTGGACCTTAATTTTGTGGTGTGTAAAGAAAACTTTCATTTGGGTGATTTTGTTAATCTCAGAGAGGAGAAAAGAGTGCTACGGAAACGCAGCTGCTTAGAGAAATAAAAGAGCTTTTGAAAGAGGCAAGCTCATTGTCACAGTGAGTGATTCTTGTTTAATTCAATTATATGTTTTCCCGAATTTAAAATACATACTATATGATACTGGGTTGGGGGGGGAGGGGTGGTCTTCAATTAAGTTTCGTCTTATGTTGTTCTTTGGTTGCTCATTATATTTGATATGATATCTATGAATGTCTAGTTACTGCTAGAACCTAGCTCTGACTTTTGTTATTTTTCTCCCATTGATACATAAAAAACTTTAACCTAACTTCTAGTCTTGCTACGAACTTGCTTGGTAAAGTTTTTGTTGTTCTTCATAACGAAACAGAGGTGGGAGAGAGAAGAGAGTAAGGAGAGATAGAGAAATTAGAAAGAGAGGAGCGGAATGAATAATTTAAAACTCATGTGCTTAGAAAGAGAGAAAGAAAGAGCATATGTCTTGCAGTTTTATGATTTTCTTATTTGTTGAATACAGGCCATCAACATTTGCACAAGCTGCAAAACTTAGGAGGTTGGCAGCTGCTAAAGAGAAAGAACTTGCAAATTGTACTATTTGACAGCCGTTCATTTATGTTTGTATTTTGTTGTATATATGAATTAATAGTAAAGATGGTGCCCTCTTATGGATGGAAGTTTCTAACACTTTTTTTACCTGACTTCCAGATCAAGAATTACATGGGAAGGAGATAAAACTTTCATATGATCTGTATCTGAAGGTTTTGTTCATCTCAAAGGTAATTCTGGGATATTTTTATGATTTTAAGAAGTTTACTTGCTTCCTGAATTAAGGTTCTTAATAGATACAATTGGTTTTCCATTCAGGTCTTAACTTTTCTTGTGCTGATTTGCTGGTTTTGGAGGGTTCCTGTTGCCTCCATATCGCAACAACTTGTGCAACCCTTTGGTAATGCATTCTTGTTGCAAATTTACTTATCGGGTCTCCTCTTTCCTTCTTCCAGTTTGGCTATTTGCAAGAATTTTCTCTTTAATTTTGTGACATGATGACTTTATTACTACTTACGTACATTTCGATGTCATGGTCTGGTTTATAAGCATATGAGTTAATTACTGATTTATCAACAAAAAGAAAAAGAGAGAAAGGAGTTATGATACGCATTGTTTAATATAAAGAACAGAGTAACAGATCAAGTATCAAGCAAATTAATCATTGAGACCTAAAATAAATAAATTGGCTACAATCCTGATTGTATCTTGTTAGTTGTTCCTTTGCAGGGAAGGTGATATCATGGAGGGCTGGAGGAGTTTTAAATGAAAATGTTATGGTAAATACAGTTGGATTGCACTTTTTGATGGTTGTTATCATATCTTTTAATTAGAATGCGATCATATAAGCATCTTATGGTTTTTAAATATTGGTTCGGATTCTTCTTCTATGTCTTTTTGCAGGTGGGAATTATACCATGGTTGATATTATCTACCAGGGTTAGCAAATTTGTTTGTCGACTCTTGAAGTTGTAGATTTGAAGTGATACGTATCCTGTCAAGTTTTCATAAGGAGAACTTGGGATTTTTACCGACTCATTTAATTTGTATTGACCAGCTGCATTACCTTTTTGGTCTATGTAAATTTAGTTTATTACTGTATGTAGAAAATTCACTTCTTGTGAACTCATTCTTTGAATTTATTCCACAAAATAAAATTTCAGTGAAATACTGTGATGCCTTTTCTGATTGCGTATGGAATGTCTTGCTTTGGTCCGTTGGATCGATGCAATGTTCTGACTTAGTCTGTTGGAGAGACAGTGACACTGGACTTGCAATTAAGACTTGAGCATTAATCCAAAACTGTATGAATTTGCATATATATTGTATTTGTTGCTCCCTTCCAACAACAGGAAGTTGCCTACTGTTGCAATCAGAATCAAAATCATATTGTTCTTACTCATTTTATTTGTTTTAACTTTCTTTAATTATTTTGCATATATATTTTTTTTTTAAAAAGATGATTGCATTTTTTATGGCAAAAACTGCTGTGCCTTACACACGTGTTTTCTGGGTTGAGAGTGTGTTTTGTTTTGAGTTTTGGGAAGATACCTAAAGAATTCTTTAATTGTGAAACTAATGTTACATGAATGGAATTGTTCTTAGTCCCAATCTCTCAATTTTTTGTCCTCCCCGTTTTCCTTTGGGAATTAAAAATGCCAAGTTGAGCATAGCTAAAGATCCGAGAAAAAGCATTAAAAATATGACAATAAGTTCGTTTGTTCACGAGTCATGACTGTCATCAATTGGTTGGCTGCAAAGACCAGAATGCTTATATCATTATGTAAATGTCTCGAATCCAGCAACATAAAAAAGAAAATAAGAAACTCATGCCGAAACTCATAAAAAAGAACTACACCCTATATGGTATACCGTATATCTAGTTTGATAATGCCTATTCCAAGCCTATTGAGTACATTTAAGCTCGTTCACGTCTTCAAGTAACTATGACCAGCTGATAAAACATTGTAAACTTTCAATTGAGGTGGAAACAAGGACCTAGTGAAAAGGGATTGTCCAACATCTATTTTTCGCTCAATGAGTCTACCAACTGACAGTATATCTGTTCTTTAACAGCATCCCTGTTTCTTGGGCTCAGTGTAAAAATGGTTGCACCTGGATCATTCTTTTAACCTTGCAACTGCAGAAGTTTAGACACCCATACACATCCACCAAAAAAATGAAAAACCAAAAGATTTCCCCCTAAATTTACTAGGAATCAAACATATATATGAATTGTGATTATAACGATCAAAATTAGAGCAATTGGATATTTTAAAAAATGCACAAGGATTTGCATCCCTGTAGAAAATAAAGCAGATGAGTGACTTGAGTAGTGTGACAAGGCAAGTAATCAATAGATTATAATGGGAAAGAATGGAAAGCGTGAGGAAAATGTACCTCCAGGTATATCTTGGCCGAATTTAAGAATTGGGACGGAGGCCAAAATCGGGATATTGGATTCCAAAAGATGAACTGAACAACTCCATCTTGCCAACTTCATTAATGATGAACAGATCAGCATCTTCTCTCTTACCTGATAAATAATTGCATTCCATCAACCTTAAAAGAATCACTTGGAACCTAGTTCTCTCACTTCCTTGCCTAACCACTTGCAGTGCCAAGTAGTTCGAAGATATAAACTGAGAGCTTCCAATCCCCAACTGCAGTAGCTACGGAACAAAACTAGCATACCTTCACACCAAGTTCATAAAAAGTGGGATAGACTGATAGAGCGTAGGCTTGACCCACTTCATTCATTCACTTGTATTTCATTGCAATCAAACAGATAAACATTCGACCCTCCTGGAATTCCAAAATTCTGACACAATTCTCATGCAACCTGATATACAGAGAATCGCAACCCAATTGTGAAGTCAAACACGACCCCCGGGGTGAAGTCAAACCACACCCATCACATAAAACAAAGAGATGGAACAAGAAGAAGAAAAATAAATCAAATCCGAAAATTCAAATGCAGACAATGAACCATTCCTACTCCCCAGTCATCGGAAAAGGTCAGACTAGTTTTTCTTTTTCACACCAATCAATCAAAACCCTTATATCGTAGTGAAATATACTAATTTATATAAACATCAAACTCACATTTAAGCAAAACAATTAAGCAAACTGAAATTCATTGAACATAAAACGGATCATTTAAGTACAGAACGATATGGGAATCACAGGTACTAGATGAGACCGTGAAACTTAATCCCCTTGAGTTTTTTGGGTTTTCCTAATCTAATCCTAAACAAAAGTAGCTATTTCTCCATCCATCATTAAGAGATTAAGAGCTTAAGAGCTTAAAATCACAAATTGCAGTTCTGTGTCAATTCATTTCTAAGCAACTCTACACCAATTGCTTCAACGCCTCCACCTCCACTTCCCTTCTTTACTCATCATCATCTTCATCCTGTTCAAAAGCCACAAACAAACAAACCATCAATCAATTTATTCACATAATTTCAACGAAGCACAAAAGCAAAGTTCAATTAATTGAAAGTGGTAATTAGGGACTACCTCGCCGCTCTCGTCGTCATCTTCATCCTCATCATTCACTTCGGACTTTGACTTGTCAGACTCTTCTTCCTCTACTCCATTACTTCCCTCAGCCTAATTATTTCACACAAACCAACGATTGTCAGAAAAATTCCTCAAAATAATTAAAAACTGAAAGCAAAAATTGAAACAAGATGGCTGAGACTCACCACTCTCTTGTTGTAAGCCTGGATGTTCTTGTTGTACTCAGTCTTCCTCTTCTCAGCCTTGGCTACAAAAGGAGCTTTCTCCTGAATAATTTATGGACAAAACCATATATCAATATTCTAATACAGAATATATCCAGAAATGAACAAATCAATTAAAACGTAAATAGGTCTAAACACTCACAGCTTCGGTCAACGATTTCCATTTATCACCTGCAGCTTTACCGACCTGCTCAAATTCATGAAAACAACCAAAACAAATTACATGCATATTTTTGTGATTATAAATGTAGTAAAAAAATCCTTGTAAAGAGAAATTAAGCGCGTAGATCTGAGAGGATAAATTAACTTACAGCAGCAACAGATTTGTTGTTTGGATGCTCCTTCTTGTACTTTTCTCTGAACTCCTCCCTTCATAAACAAAAACAAAAGGAAAATTAGATTAAACGAGAAAAACGTACAAAGAGACGGATCTGAAACTTTGAGAGAGGAGGTATAAAGCGCGTTGACCGTACATGAAAACGAAGAAGGCACTTGCAGGTCTCTTTGGCTTGTTTGGATCCTTTCCGGCCTTCTTAGCTGGCTTCTTGCTCGCTCCAGCACTTTTGGTTTTTAGTCTAGCAAATTCAACAGATAAGGAAAATTCAAAACACAAACAGAAGCTGAAAAAAACACAAAGCACCAACAAGTATTGAAGATCTCTGATCTAATCGAACAAAAATCGTAATGAGAAGCAGAAACTCACTTGGTATCGTTCCTCTTGGGCGCAGCAGCTCTGCTTTTAGCACCTTTCATGACGAACCTGCAGAGCAAACGCCGAAAATCGGTGAGAATCGGTCGGAAGCGTTTGAGAAACGAATGAACTCGGTCTGAGTTGGCGGAGTCGGCAGCGAGTTTACCTTAGGGTTTTCGAAGAAGATAAGGCGAAGACGCAGAGAGAGAGAGAGAGAATAGAGTATTCGATATTATGCCTTTGCTTTGTTTGGTGCGGTGCGTTTGTGTGTGTGAAATTTTAAGCCAAAGGTGTGTGAAGGGATAAGAAGAGGAGGGTCGTGGGCAAAAATAATAAAAAGCGAAAATTAAATTTCGCTTCACGAAACAATAATAACAATTGAAGTCCGGGTTTAAGCGGGAATTCAAAAATCTTTTCGCCAGGTCAGCGATCCGTGCGCTCTCGCTCCATTTGCTGTTTTGGCTCTTTGGGGTTTGCCTGTGGCTCGTTTGTGTTTCCTTGTGTGTTTCTTCAACTTTCTTCATAGGCTTTGTGCACACGTGGACGATCTGGAGCATGTGGTTTAGGTGGCACGTGCGGGTTTTATTGGCGAAATGACAAATTTGGGGTTTGATTTTATAGCGCCTCTGGACTGGTAGTTGATATGCTAATCAAAGCACCAGGATATTCATGATTTGGAGGTAAATCTGTAAATCAGTTGCTTGATATTTTGGACTCTCAGTTTTGGGCTAAATTTGGAACTGGGCCGATAAATCGGACCATTGTCGAACAAATATCGGCTCAAAAAGAAAGATTTGGTTTTGGGCCTTGCAAATAATGTATGTTTACCCACATTACCATAATTAAAAATCTTGTGCTAATATTTAAATGACACATATTATTCGGATCCCTTTGATCACTCTTGAGTCTTTCTACACTAGTTTGTTAAAATTTTTGTGTTATTTTGGCCGCCAATTACCGATCTGTTTTGTATATTTAGGTTGCATACAGTTGAATTTTTTTAAAGAAATAATAAAATAGTAAAAACTAAGCCAAAATATATTAAGGTGGTAACTCAATAAATAAGGTGGTTTGAATAGCTTGGACTGATTGTTGTGCGACAAGAGGCCAAAATGGCTAAATCATAATCGCCACCAACGAGCAATTTAACTAAGACTGGTGGTCAAATCGGTTCAATTCGAAATAAGCTATTTCGACCACTGAAATAAAAGAAAAGAAGAACCATACACCATAAGAATAACCAGTTGTCAAAGAGAAGAAGAAGAAGAAGGTTGGTTCGATAATCCAACGGTTTACACTCTTCAATTTTCGATTTTGAGAATGCGTCAGTTATCGATTATGAAATATTGTGATGCCTTTTCTGATTGTATGGAATGTCATGCTTTAGTCCGTTGGATGCAATGTTTTGACTTAGTCTGTTGGATGGAGACACAGTGACACTGAACTTTTAATTAACACTTCATAATTAATCCAAAACTATATGAATTCGCATGTATATTCTATTTGTTGCTGTCTTTCAACAACATGAAATTGTTTACCGTAAGTGCAGCAGTTGAATATTTTGGAGGGATCCATTAATTTTTCAATTTAATTTTCTATCTGAATGTATGCTTCTTTTCACATCGATATAGTAGGTACATGCATGCATGAACTCATTAAATGGGTAGAATTTATGTACTTTGATTGTAGGCCAAACGAAGCAAAGTAGATCCGCAGATCCTTTGCTTAGTTTATTTGTGTTCACGTACGTACAACAACAGCATCTTCAACTCACTTTCAAGTTTCAAAAACACACTTCACTCGGGCAAAAACACTTTACAGGTTAACAGTTCTGTACTCTTAAATTGTCAAGGTGTAGCCAATAACTATTTACATGTGGAATTCCGCTAATATTTGTACATACATATATGTGGAAATTCAACTTATATTGACAGATATGTAGTAATTGCAGGAGTTTAATCTCTTACCGATTTACTTAGGAATTGAAAAGGAATAAACGTCTTGTACAAAAAAAAAAAAAATTAAAGGTAAAAGTAAAACAAACTAGAAGAATTGTATGACTCCAATAGTTAATAAAGCAAGGGCACCTTTGTTTTGAAGGGTTGGGTTAATGGGCCAGACCCAGGCTGTGGTCAAGCGGGTCAGGCAGAAGCCCAACAGACCAATGGGCCATTAACCGAGCTTGAGTCTATACTCTATGGAGGCTCATACACACCTGGCAAAAAAAAAAAAAAAACAAATATTTTTGAAGGACCCTTTCGAGACTTCCATCAATGTTGCTTGTATAATAAAATGAAAATTCTATTATATATCCTGGTTTGCCTTTACTCGGTAATTTAGTTCACCCTTTCGAACATGCTTGGCTAGGGTTTGTTGGATAACACTGAAATTTTCAATTTTTCTCAGTTGTTACTTTTTTATTAGCGAGTCGAAGCTGCCTTCGAAGACTCAAAGGCTTGGAATCATGTACGGATCGAGAGGGTAAGTTCACAAAATTCGATTTTGCTGCATCTTTCAAATATCTGTTTGATGTTTTGCTGCGTTATAACTCTAAATTCGTGGTTGAATATCGTATAATATAATTGATTGTTTTATCTGATTCTGACGCATCTTGAAAGAGAAGCTATCGAATTGAGAATATTGATGAGGAATTGATTTATTTGATAGTTTGATTGCTTGCCTCTTCTACTTTTCATGTAGAAATCAATTTTGGGAATATTAGTTTAATAGGTGTTTGCTATATATCTAAGCTAAACATAATAGGGCCTATACTTATTCAACAAGCTAGTAGAGCACCTAGAGCTATGTTAGTTATTAGTTCCCAGTGACTCATGTTTCTGAAAAAATGTTAAAATGGCTGATTTTTGTGCGCTTCATATTTTTTAGCTACTAATTTATTGATTACGTGAACTGTCATCTTTTTTCCTGCTAAAGTTGTTGGTTTCCTTATTGCTGAGTAAAATCTATTGGTTTCATTCAATCTTTTTTGTATCTGGTAGCATCAGTTAGTTCATTCTTGTTTCTATGAAAGGTGTTTTATTTTTCATCTATGATTTTGCTATGCATCTGGGATTATATTTGTTTTTGTTTGTTTGATATGGGGCTGGTAGATATGATAATCTTTTTTTAGAATAACAAATGTAGGGTTATAGACATTAGGTGTCAGGGAAATGTGGGTTGGGCTTGGTTTTATTAACAGGTTGAGTGGGGGATTTTTCTTTTTTGGGTATTAAGGGCAATGTTGGGAAGCGGGGGGGTTTCGGACGGGTACGAGGTCGGCTCAAAGAGACAAAGAATGATGGAATCGAATCCCTACTTCGCAGTGAGCAGCAGCACAAGTGGCTTTCAACCTTACAGCTATGGTGGTGGCTTCCAGCCTCCTGCTTTTCCTGTGGTCCGCCTTAGGGGGCTTCCCTTCAACTGTACTGATATTGACATCTTCAAGTTCTTTGCTGGACTGGATATTGTTGATGTGCTGCTGGTCAACAAGAGTGGACGGTTCTCAGGAGAGGCCTTTGTTGTCTTTGCTGGATCCATGCAGGTCGAATTTGCTCTACAGAGAGATCGGCAGAACATGGGGCGGAGGTATGTCGAAGTTTTCAGGTGCAAGAGGCAGGATTATTACAATGCTGTTGCAGCGGAGATAAACTATGAAGGAATCTATGATAATGACTATCAAGGAAGTCCTCCTCCAGCTAGATCAAAGAGGTTCAATGATAAGGAACAAATGGAATACACTGAGATATTGAAGATGCGGGGTCTTCCCTTCTCGGTTAAAAAATCTGAAATTTTAGAATTTTTTGGAGAATTCAAGGTTGTAGGAGATAGGGTACATATTGCTTGCCGCCCGGATGGAAAAGCTACTGGAGAGGCATATGTGGAGTTTGTTTCTGCCGAGGAGGCTAAAAAGGCAATGGGCAAGGACAAGATGACAATTGGGTCGAGGTATGTGGAGCTGTTTCCGTCAACACCAGATGAAGCTAGGCGGGCTGAATCCAGATCAAGGCAGTGATGAGGCACTGTGGTCATGGATTTGATGTTTAAATCTTTATGTGAAATTTCCGTTGTTTTTAGATAATATACAAACAATATTTGGTATCTTTTGAACGGTTGAATTGAAGTTATAATGTGAGCAAAAGGAACAGTGGGATTATCTTTACTAGCTGCTCTTTGTTTGGTTCGTCAGATACACGCACTTGTTTCATTTTTCTGCTGGGTTATCAAACTTTCCGCATAGCCATTATTACAAAATTTGCACAATGAAAACATAAGAGGACTGATCTTTTTGACAATGTATTTTTCCATCTTTATGGAGTTCAAACAGAACATGCATGAATAATACTTTCTTTTTCTCAGTACTGCGAGACACAGTTCTGTTTTGGATAGAGTAAGACTAAAATGGTGGAAAATGGTTTTGCTTTGGAAATAGGACTCTTGGAAAGAAAAGAAACACCTAAGCTGAAGTTCACAGGTAAAATATAAACAGTGTATGCGTTAAGTGCAAGTGGAGCATGCCAACTTTTCCTTCAAATGCTATATCGGACATAAGTTCGGGTAATGTACATTTCGCGAGTGTTACAACTTACAATCTAAAAAAACTGGTTTAATTAGGTTTTTAACCAAGTAGTGTCAAGTAAACAACAGATCTTTAATGAAAATGGTGATCGGAATTTTTCTCTCCTTTATATTCATTCCATTTTCTCTTACTAAAATGTTGGTAAATTAGACAAATGGTTTGCGTGGTTTCAAATTTTTAATCATACCTACCCTCATGATCAAAAATGTTATCAATCTTAATTCAATTCATAATTTTGTTTAATTTTCATTGAATAGGGCATATATGCGTGTCACGAATAAGGGGTTTGTTAGAATAATTTGGTGAGGTATCAAATGTAAAATATCATGTTTAAGCGATTGAAAAAAAAAAGAAATTAGAAAGGGTGTGTTAGGAGAAAATTAGTTTCTATGTCTTTAGAAATGGTACTGTTAGTGCCTTTCATCAAATTTTATCCACTTATATAAACTCAACAACTTAGTTTTTTAAGAATCTCAAAACGGTCCGAAGCTTATACAAACATGATATTTACCCAAAAATCTCAAGCCTTAGCAAAGAATTAAATTTCAAAAATTTTCTTGAAATGTTTTTGAAATTTTCATTTTTTTAAAATCTCAAAATATTATTAAATCTAAATTATTGAAAGTTTGTTTAAAATTTCAATTATTTTAATCAAAATTTTAATATTTTTAAATTAATCCGGAATTTATTTCTTAAGTTTACCATGACTTTCTAAGACTAATTTGTTCAAATTTTTAATTGTTAGTTGTTGGTTTTAAGATTGGTTGTTGCTAACATTTTCACTTGGCATTTTATCTAAAATGTTACCAAGTATAAAAACTGAACCTTTTAGAAGCTGATTGATCACTGTTCATGAATTCATGTCTGCTTCTCATTGAGATCTTCATCTTCTATTCATTTGGGCATATTGAGTTTACTTGTCATTTGGTTTATATTCTATGTACAGTATAGGTTGGTTTTAGGGTGCGTATTATTAGTCCAAGCAACTCTGCAAGTCCATTCTGCGTCTGTCTCTGACCTTGCAAAGGCAACCATAATTCAAGAAACTGACATGAGTGATTCGTCGCTAGAAGCTCCAATTGAACCCACTACCTTCGACCTGATTGTTATCGGAACAGGCCTCCCTCAATCAGTAATTGCTGCTGCTGCCTCTTCTGCCGGAAAAACTGTCCTCCACCTCGACCCCAACGACTTCTATGGCAGCCACTTTACCTCTCGTAACCTTAATGAACTCACCTCCTTCCTAAATTCCCATACTACCCCTCCCTCCACCACTACCATTACCACCTCTACAAGTAGCAGCCATGATTACACTGCCTTAGATCTCAAACCCCGTTCACTATACTCCAACATTGAGACCACCTCCTATGCCCCCGAAATCCTTGCACAACATTCCACAAAAATCAATGTCGACCTTGGCGGGCCTAGGGTTTTGTTTTGTGCTGACAAAGCCGTTGAACTCATAGTGAAATCGGGTGTGGAATCTTATTTGGAGTTCAAGAGCATTGATGTGAGCTTCATTTGGGATGGGAGTCAAGGGTTATGGAATGTGCCAGACTCTCGAGCAGCAATATTTAAAGACAAGAACCTGACCCTTTTAGAGAAGAACCAGTTGATGAGGTTCTTCAAGCTCGTTCAACGCCACTTGGATGCCTCTGATGGTGATGGTGAAGGGAGTGAAAACAGTGGAAGCTCAAAAATTTCAGAGGAGGATTTGGAGAGTCCTTTTGTTGACTTCTTAAAGAGAATGCGGTTGCCACCCAAGATACTAGCGTACAGATCACTTCGCCTTTCTCTATCTGTTAGCAAGAATACTTAGTTCCTATGCTGTTTTTTCATCAGAATGTTTATGTTACTGCATCTCTTCCTCAGATTAGTTATATTGTTTAGTGTCTATTCTGCCACTCAAATAGTTTTTATCTGCAACATGCTGAGAACTTGTGTAATTTTCTTCCATATAGGATAATTCTGTATGCCATTGTTATGGTTGATTATGATCAAGACAACTTGGAAGTCTGCAAAAATATACTTAAGACAAGAGATGGGATAGAGCGTTTAGCTCTCTACCACAAATCGGTTGGCAGGTTAGTTTTGTCCTTCTGTTTTGTAATTTGCAGTTATCCTATGGTTTTTTTAAATTCTGCAAAATACTACTATAGTGATGCTCGACCTGGTACGAATATAGTTGTGATACTATCAGATAGATTCTAATTTATTTATTAGGCCTGGTCAGTATGAAGACTTTGAAGAGTTATGTCTTGAATAATATTAAATGAAGAAAATGTACAATGTTTGATGACCATGGTTTATGATTATGGAAAACAAGCTCATCGGTCTGAAAGGGGAAACAAGAAGGAAGTATAAGCAGGTGGAATCCTGTCAAAATTTTGTGAAGTTAAAATTTCAAAATAGAGACCTGTTTCTTCATTGATGTTTTGTGTTTCTTACTTGAACCCAATGATTTGAATGTGTGCCTGGACTGAATACTTTTGGGCTTCAAATTTATACAAAAGAAGCTAGTTACATCAATATGCCACAAATAAGTTATTTATTGTTCTTGTTCTTCCTAGGTTTTCAAATGCACCTGGGGCTTTCCTTTATCCTGCTTTTGGTCACAGGGAGTTATCAGAATCCTTTTGTCGTCGTGCTGCTGTTAAAGGTTGCGTTTGTGTAAGTTCAAGTTGAATTATATGTTACTTATTTTTCAAGGAAAAGTATCCTAAACAATTATTGGTATGTGCATACTTTATATGTGTGGCATTATTTATTTCCTGTATTTTTGGGCCAATATGCGTGGTCTTGTTTAACTTTTTACTCTTTACTTTTCTGAAATTTTCAGCTTGTCTCTGTGTATTTCCCAAATTTGTGTTGCATTTTATAGAAACAACTTGGTGGGGTAGCTTAATGTTATAGACCTACTTATTTGGTTTAATTGGAGATGGTGTTATGTTTATGGCCATTAATTCATTACTAACAGTAGTCATACTAACAGATAAATATCATGCATACATACGCACATACATCTGTAGTGCTTAACTATGTCTAAAATTTCTACCCTGTAGGCTCTGCGAAGGCCAGTGACTGCACTGCTTATGGAAAAGGTATAGGAGTGTGTATCCTTATGGTTGTTTTAACATAACATATTTATTGAAATAAACTAATTTGGTACCTGAAAGTTGCAAGTTAATTCATGTTTATCATGGTTTGAGACTTTTTCAGGTTAGTGGGCAATGTAAAGGTGTTAGATTAGCTTCTGGTCAGGATTTATTTAGTGATCAGCTGGTTTTGGATCCAACCTTCACGGTCCCGTTGCCGCCAGTTTCTTCTCCACCAGACCTTCAGCAAAATAAACAAAAGGTGGCTAGAGGAATATGTCTTACAACTTGTTCCTTGAAGCCAGATATATCAAATTTATTGCTTGTATATCCTCCTAGATGTGAGACTTAACTCTGGTTATGCTACTGTGTTTTTTTGAAAATGAGTAATAAAATAAGAAAATTAATTATTTTCTTTCTTCCCTTCCATCTCCAAAGCTTTGTACCCTGAGCAGGATTCTTCAGTTCGGACTATCCAGATAGGTGACAGAGTGGGTGTCTGTCCATCGGGCATGTATGTTTATTCTATCCTTGAAGAAAATAATTCTCTCTCTCTCCCTCTCTCTCATGTTATGACTTTTTTTTTTGGTTGCTTTTATGTCATTTTTGCATATGTTGATGACTGAATCTTTTGGTAATCATGCCTCACATGTTAAAATTCAAGTATTTTACTTAGATATTTGAATCTCTAATGCTATAGAAATGAGATCCTAGATGTTGACTACTGTGAAGGATTTGTGAGAAGAAAATACAGAGGGCAAAAGAAGTACTACCTGCTCATTAAATCTTTTGATTTGGTAGATGTGTAGCTGAAAAGAAGCTGTATATTTTATGAACCCAAGTTGTTTGAATTTTTAAACTCTGATAATGAAAATGGTCAAGGCTTTGGTTTCCTTTAGTCATGATTTAGAAATACCCAAGTATTTGGTCATATTGCCTAGAAATGAGTGAACTACTACGAGATCACCCCAAGGACGCCTTCGGCATCCAGGGGTTAGGCTAAGTAATTCTTAATGGTTATTGACCCTTTCTACTCATGGTTATTATTCTTTCACCTTTTGGGATTGTTTACATTAACAAAGTTTGACTTTTACTGTATACCAGGTCGTTTCCATTCTTTCTATATTGCTATCCTTATATGTGGATTAGACAATTTGGACATACATGGTACAAAAATCAAGCCACCCTCACTCTTTCAAGTAATCTTTTAAATTTGACATTTTTTACGTTCTCTTCTTCAGGTTTATTCTGTACTTTTCTGCTTTATGTGATAATTCTGAACAAGGAAAAAGGTTGTTACATTCGGCCATGAGTGCTCTTCTCACACCTCCTGTTTCTGGAAATCCTGAAAGTGGTTCCACAGCTCAAAGTATAGATGCAGAAGTAAAACCCACCTTACTTTGGAGCATGTTGTACATTCAGGAGCAGACTATGGTGTGCACTCATCTAGACTTTTCTATGTTTGCACTAAATTTTGTTTCTCAATAATTATGTGTTGCATGGTGATTCTGCATGTGCTTACTGATTTTCTGCTCTTTGCCCTATGTCAATGTCAAGCTATGATGATGAGGATGCTGTTTTGTTTTCATAGATGGTTAATTGTGGATGCCAAAGTAAAAGTAGGGAACATGTAATGTAGATATTCTAATACATTGCTCTGAGTAGTTTTCAGTATGACCTGTGATGCCTTTTCTGATTTACATTAATTTCAGGGTGAATATGAATATCCCATCTCCACTCCCATGCCAGATGGAAATCTTAGCTACAATGATCTGCTAAATGCAACTGTGGAGGTATATCTTCTTATTATTGACATGTTTTGTTTCATTATGCGCAACTTCTTGTTGCAACTTGAAACATATCACCTAATATGCTAATGCTAACCCATATAAAATTTGGTGTTTGACAGCTTTTTCAGAAGTTGTATCCAAATGAGGAATTCTTTCCAAAGATACCCTCTCTGCCTGAGAATTCGGAGGATGATACAGAGTTTAGTCTAGATAACTAATGGTCCTTTGCTGGACTCAAGTCAGTGTATACAGTATACTGGGGCACCAAGTCATCCCCACCGATGGCTTTGCCTCAAGAATTTGCAGATGTGTAAATCAGACTTCTACCCTTTTTGTACACTAGAAACAACAAAAAGGGGTACCTTTTGCTTTTGAGAAATTGGCAAGCCATGAGTCATCGTCAATTCTACTGCTATTGTCCAATCCATACTTCAAATTTGTTATAATACTGGTAAAGGGACAACATTTGTGTCAAGATTTTGTTTTTAAGATGCTAGACGAGTTACTGTTCCTTTGGTGGCTATCTATCAAGTCTTAAAGAGTCAAGAAACTTGGTTGCTTGATGACAGACAATGTATCTTTATTGTCATTTGCCTTGAATGAATGAGAATACTGTTGTGGGATGCAGGATAATTTATGAGGCCATCAATCTTGTTGAAAGCTTGTAATTGATATTGTTTGCTTTCTAAAATTTTGAACAATAAAAACGTATTTAAGGGGGTCATTCTTTGCAATTTCAAGTCCCACAACAATTTCAAACAATCTGTCACATTAGATTAAATTCCTTAAACTAATTTTGTCGCTATCTTCAACTGTTTACGCTCAATTCAAGTCCTCAATTGTCATTCATTATAACTTTGATAAGCTGAGCATTTTAATAAGAAAACGTACAAAAAAACAATGATTTTAATGAATAGATTGTCATTCATTACAACTTTGACAAGCTGAGCATTTTAATAAGAAGAATGTACAAAAAACACAAATATTTTAACGAATAATGATAATTGCAGGAGAAAATTCATAATAAAAAATAAAACACTGAATTTCCTTCAAACACAGCAGCAGCTCGTCTAATCCAACTCATTTTCAGATTGTGGCGTGCAAGTGTAATGTATACAAATTTTAATATGCGATGAGAAAGATAAATATAAAGACCGTAACACTAGTTATAGCTTAATAGTTATGTTTTTTGTTGATGGTGTTATTACTTATTAGAATTATTTGGTTGTGGTGTGATTTTTTCATACCAAAACAAATTTTATTATCAAACCAAGATGGAGCCAAAGAGGAGCTTGCGTTGTACTTGCGAAGCCTGAAGAAAATTCCAAGTTGCAGCAAGTCTCAACTGTCCTGCATGAAAAGAGTCCCTTCACTGGCAGTTTTTGGTCAATTCAAATTGCAAATGCATTCTTGGCCAAAAAAAAAAACTGCAAATGCATTAAATTAAATTAAATTAAAAGAAAAATAAAAAGATAAGAGCTGACGAGTTAATTATTAATTCTAANCCAAAAAAAAAAAATTGCAAATGCATTAAATTAAATTAAATTAAAAGAAAAATAAAAAGATAAGAGCTGACGAGTTAATTATTAATTCTAACGCCCGTTTGCCACTTTTCAAACATGCGCCAGAGGTAGTTGGATAGCTGCTATGGATTTCGTGACAAAAGTTCTTCTTTTTTTGACACATATGCCCCTGTCCCCGCCACAAATAATTTGATATGCCACAAATTTTTTGGTAATTTCAAGGTTAATTTTGTGATTGTGAGTTTTACATGGCATAACAGGTATTTTAGGAGATTTCATGTACTTTATTGTCAATTTTGAGGGTCAGAAGAGTACAGAGATAGGGAGTGGCGGTATGCGTGTCTTAAAGTGGCTACATGACAATATTAAAAACCTCGGATAAACTAATTTATGCCCTCGACCTTTAATGACAAATGAAAAAGCCAATTATCTTTTTAACCCCAAAAACAAAACAAAATTTTTACAGATTATATTATAACTTATAAGTGAGTTCACAGTTTGTAGAGAAAATTATTTCAAATAAAATAACATATTTTGGGAAAATAATTATTTTCAAGATGAAATTAGTGTTGTAAATTGTAATAGCTCCATAACTCATGATACTTTAATATTCTATTAGTAATTTATGTTTAATTATGATAAACGGTTAGAATGCATAATAATTAGGTGAAATATATTTTAACGATTTAGCTCTTCATAATAGAGTAAAAAAACAAAGAGATTCTCGAACGAAAAATGAATCAAATGCGAGAAATTGTATGAAATGAAATTTTACATGTGTTACGTAGAATATATGATTTAACAAAAAAATATTTATTGACTTATTTGATAATGATTAGAAAATAATTCTGTTTTGGTCTAACTACTCTCTAATATAGCTTTTTATTTGAATATTTTTGTTCCCATTTTTGAGAAAAATAGATAGTTAAAAGTCACAACAGTCATATTATACATAACAAATTTTAATGATTCGTTATTAATTTAGGAAGTTGCTAAATTTTAAAATTTATTGCTTTTGAATTCAAGTTTTTGTTGTTAAATTAATGCATTAAGTTTTAAAATCTTTGGACAAAGGAAATTCCAATTTCATAATGTAATTTATATTGCCATGAACCAAAAGAAAAGTAATATACATAGATAGAATTATAGTAAAAAGAAAAAAAGAAATAAGTGTGGTCATCTAGTCAGAAAATATAGAAAAAAAAGAAAAGAAAAAAGCCAACAAAGAAAGTAAAGGAAAAGAAAATGCTGGGCTTGGAAGGACTCTAGAAAGAAATGTGAAGTGAAACCAATCAAAGTTCTGCAAACTTGTTCCAAAATCCGGAGTCTGGGTTTTCATTCATTCCATTCTCTCTTTTTGCCCACTGTTTTCGTTTTCACTACTACTAAAATACTACTCCTTCTACTTATTCCATAGCCATGGTCTTTTTTTCAATCTGTACATGGATTCCTGTGAACCCCATTGCCTGAGATCTCTCTTAGTCTTCAAAAACACCATCAACCAAGGTAGCTCATCAAAACCCACCGTTCTCAATAATCAATTTCAACTTTTTCTTTACAAAGATTAATCCTTTCTTATTCTTCTTCTTGTTGGTTTAATTTTTTTCTTTTGATTTGTTTGTTTAAAAATGTTTTATTGCAGAGTTGATCAGAAGCTTGCATGTGTATGAAATAGAGGACGGGAAGGAAAATGGGGTTGAGAGGGAGTTTGTGTTCTCAGCCAATGGGTCATATGAGGAGGTGCCAGCTGAACCGCTTCTTAGATTGATGAAATTTCGAGCTTCCCAAGTGCCCGAAGGGCATGTCAATGGTTCCTGGGTCTGCATATTCGCTTTTCATACCAATCGTTCTCCTAATTTTACATGCATTCCTAATATACTGTCAGTCTCCAGGTACCCATATCAGTCTAACTAGAAAATCTGACTTTTCTCTCTGTTTTTCTGTTTTTTTTTTTTTTGGGTTGTTGTCATTGTCTCAGTTTGAGGTATACTATTTGCACTATTAATGAAATGGGTTTTCTTAGTTAATGTACATCTTTAGAGTGATTAACTTATATTTGGGCCTGCAAAGTAGAGGAGATGGTTAGATAAGAAATTTATGGTATAGTCAACTCAGTTCTCCATGATGATGGTAGGCGATTCTTGGAATCTCTTTGTTTGATTTTTTGGTAGCTTTATCTACTTATGTGAGGCATTACCAATCCTAGTAAATTAGCGACAGACTAAAGATGCCCTTTTTACTCTAGTACGAGAAATCTGAGAAATTCAAGAAATTCGAGAAGTTCTTACATACAACGGGCGTATAGAAAGCCACTTTCAAATTTACCCCTCATGTCGCAGTCACGTGACCTTTTATTGTGAGAAGAGTGTTGTATACATGTGTTCGATATACACGCTGTATGCACGCCTCTTGCATGTGAGAGGCTAGGCTTGTAGAGACTGAAGCAAGGCCAAGATGGTCATGTGATTAGTGTGGCAACTTGTTCAGAGTGATCTAATTTCTTTATATGCATCTGGATGCTCTTTCAAACTTAAATGAGCGGGTTTAATGTACAATGTGGATCCCCTGAGGTTTCTGTAGCAGTTTAATATATAAATCTGCCTTTTAAAATTTACTTGAAAGGTGTAGAGGTTTTTATTTCATGGAATGATCTCTTCCTCCTATTGTCTAGCAATTGACTTGTGTGTTGAAACTGATTAAACAGAAAAACTTGCTCAATTAGCATATGAAGACATTTTATGGAAAGTAGCTTGATTTTATATTTTTAATGTTTCCCTTATAATTCATGACTTTTAATTTTTTTTTTTTCTGGAGATACTAACCTTATTTGCTCTGAACCTAATCTCAAACCGATACCTCCCGCCCCACCACTATCTTAAGTTTTTAACATTTTGAACTTCTTTGTTGTGTCTCAAATTTTTATTTATGTCAGGATTCTAACAAATTTTCTTCCTAATCACTCAGAAATCCCAAGTTGCAGTCAATTCCAACTTTAGCTAAGGATCTTCAAAAAGTTTTCAAGTTGAGCTGCATAACAGAAGACAAAGAACCATTACAAAGGTCACAGGAAGAAACACGCGAAGGGAATAATGACAATCACCATCAACTAAGAAGAAGTTCGCCTGTACTTGATCTGGATCTTAACTGTCTTCCTTATCCAGTCACAATGTCTGAATCGTCTGAGGATCACGAAAGTGGAAGAAATTCACCAGGTTAAACGTCATTGCTTTATTTATTTATTTTTTCCACACATGACATGACCACCCATGGGATTAATTTTGGTGGCAAAAAAGTGTGATGGGGTTGCAGTAGTTCTTAGGATCAATTGTTGCAAAGAGTAGAGAAATAAATGTTAGAAAACACCAAACAACTTTCAATGCATCCTTTAGTATTTTCTTCTAGGGCCGTGGGGCCCACAAGCATCAACGGCTGGGAGTCACCCACTCGCTCGTGGGCGACTGTCACTAGCACTTTCTTTCTTCTATGGCATTGCAGTTATATGGAGCAAAAGCTAAAGTTTCTCTCAGCATCAGCTGCTTTAGAATGCTAGAACTTAAGACTTTCATTTATGTCCATGCAAAAGGCAACTATCAAGTGATATGTTTCCTGTAATTCTGACTATCATTTGCTAATATGTGAGGGAGTAAAAGACTGGATGTTTCATAGAAAACAATATACAAGGATATTTTTCTTAAAGAAAATCTATTTGCTTCTTCCCCTCTTAAAATTCTGCTGCGTCATATAAATTTGATATCTTAAAGGTTAGGTGCAAGGTTGCAGGTATTACAGAGATGAAGAAAAAAAGGGCAGCGAGTGAACACATAGCAAACATTTCTTTACAAGATCTGGCAAAGCATTTTGATCTCCCAATTGTGGAAGCTTCGAGAAATCTGAACGTTGGACTTACAGTACTCAAAAGGAAATGCAGAGAATTTGGTATTACTCGGTGGCCACATAGGAAGATTAAATCTCTTGATGGTCTCATTCGTGATCTTCAGGTCCTTCCTCATTTCCCCTTATTGATATGCTCACTCAATTTCACTTTTAGTTAATATTTGACATGATTGAAATAAGTGGAACAATCTATCACCCAAATGTACTGAGATTTATATATAATCAATATTAGCGGTAAAAATGATTGCCAACAAATTCACATGGATATGGACACAATTGTATATGCACCATTGTTTATGAATATGAATGTATAGGAAGAGACGGAGATACAACAGAAGGAGAGCGAGGCTGCAGCCTTAGCAGTTGCAAAGAGGCAAAAGATGCTGGAGAGTGAAAAAGAAAGTATAGAGAAGACACCCTTCTTGGAGATGAAGAGCGAGACCAAGAGGTTCAGGCAAGATGTTTTCAAGAGAAGGCACAGAGCCAAAGCTCTCAAAAGCCAAGACCCATCAAACTCTGGCGATTAAAGCATCTGTATATTAGGAGAGCTCGGACTCATTTCCAAATTGTAAAAACATCTCCTTTTGAGCTCCTTGCATTGGTTCTCATGGCCTTTAAACTCTGTTCTTTTGTTTTTGATACCGGTCCTTGGCTTGCCATTAAACAGTCAAATGATATCTATTTCAGGCCTTTTGAGCCCATTGTTTCTTCAAGTCATCAATTGCTTAACTTCATGCATGCTTAGCCTTAGTGTAAACATCTTGGCCGCACACCTTGGAAAAGTTAAATGTAAACGCCGCAAGTCTCAGCTTATATGATCTGTTGGTTTCATCCCCCCTGCCCCCAGGAAAATAATAGTAAATGCTCTTTCGACCTTTACCCCATTCCCTAAAGTCAAACAATAAACCACAGCTTACATGACACTTTCATACTCTGTGCTGGTGGTCCACATAGTGCAGGCTCAGCTTCTGGTGAACTGGCCAAGTATGGGGTTGCATTTCCACTTTCAAACTCTCTGCATCATCCCTTTTTGCTTTTTTTTTTTTGGATCTTTCTCATTTGGGTACGTATTATAATTTGTGCTTTGTCCAAGCCTTGTATTGTTATTGGGCCAAGGTTGCTTGGAAACTGTCTTGATCTTGACATGTTGGGTTTGCCCATAAGCGTGTGGTTGTCACTTCTGGAACTGCGCATAAAAAATAGTTACCGAAAGATTGTGAAAAATGTGGCAATTGCGGCTGTCTATGTATTTTCTGTGGCCGTGTTTGACTCACTCGGTTGGTGTGTGTGGATAGCTAATGCTAAACCGAGGAGGATGTTTCTTTCTTCCTTTTTAGGGCCGTTTTTCTTGTACAAATTCTACGTCTAAAAATATACATGTTTTAGAAAATAAAAATAAAAACAAATCTTAGTAAACTATTTTTAGTTTAAAATTATTTGTACCGTATTTCCTTACTCCTTTCTTCTCTCAGAAAAGTCAGTACTTGTAAGAATTTTTGCATTACTTTTTAAAAATTAAGAAAAAAAGACTACGATGCATGGTGTTGAATCCAGACCGAAAAGATTTCTTTTCTTTTTTTGGCTTTGTGGGCATGTGCTAAAATATCAGACCCAATCATTGAATCACAGGACTATTTTTCATGAAAAATGCTTGGGTCCTCAAGCTTGAGGATCAACATTGTCCTTAAGCCCGCCAAAAGTCATAATTCTACCGTGCTAGTTCAAAATCGGAACCGTTCAATTTTTAGATTACCTAATAAAGATCACCTCTACAAAAAATCAACTCAATCGGAAATCGTTTAGTTGCACAATTGTTAACGAATAAATATAAGGTCATAGTTAAAAGACTAAACCATGTATCTATTGGTTAACAGTTATACAATCAAACGATTTCCGATTGAGTTGATTTTTTCCAGAAATGATCTTTATTAGGTGATCTAAAAATTGAACGGTTTTGATCTTGAACCGGCATGACAGAATTATGATTTTTGGCAGGCTTGAGGACAAGGTTGGTCCTCAAGCTTGAGTACCCAAGCATTGTCCATTTTTCATTAGGCCACGTCATAAATAACTATCAATTGGGTGCTTGCTTACGTAAGTGTTTGGCAGTGGAAGAGAAAGTAACCAATCATCTCTCTCGTTCTCTCCCATTGGTTTCCCTTGATAAAGTAACTATCAATTGAATTAGAGTTTGATTACTAAAATGTCCTTATACAATTTTTAATATGTTTTATATCTTTTTTGTTGTTGTCAAACTAAATATATATATCGATCTAAACAATCTTAAATGGAAAAGTTTTCTTATAAAAAAAGGAAAATAATGATCTAAAAAAGGTGAGGGTAATTTTATTTGGTTGAAGGCAATTTTGGATTGAGGTTTTATTTGGTTGAGGGCAATTTGAGGTTTTCTTTGGTTGGGGGCAATTTTGAATTCTTTTAAAAAGAGTGAGAGTAGTTTAGCATAAAAAATTTATTGTTTCTTTTCTAATCCGGACCTTCTTTTATAGAATTCAATTTTTTCCGATTAAGAAATTAAATTCTTTATTTTATGTAGGTCACACACGCTTTTTCATTCTAATATATGTAAGTAAATAAAAGAATTATAATGAAAATCACTCATATTTTTTCCATTCTAATTACAGATAAGGAAACATATCTTATCCTGAGGCTACAAATCACAAGCAGCAAATTCTCGAGCTTCTTTGATGTTGGGGCCGTGCAGTTGGCGCCAACTAAGTGAGTAAGAAAGAAGCTACAATTTAAAAAAAAAAAAAAGGAATAATCGGCTATAATAAGTTAATAAGTGAAAACAGCTACTCAAAAAAAAAAAAATGAAAACTGAGAACATAGTGTTAGAGATCAAATGGAAAAAAAACAATTAAGTTGACTTGAAAATCAATTATTAACACAGTCTAAGGACGATCCACATCACATGTTTTGTAATTAAATGTCAAAATAAAAATATTTTATCTTTTTTTTTTTGGCCAAGAAAAAAATATTTAATCTTTAATAACGAAATAATACTTAAGTCACTAACAATGAAACAACAAAGTGGGTTCACAGCAGCTGCCATGGCTCGAGCAGAACGTCCAACACTCCAACTATTTATAAAAAGCCAACAAACCAACAGATAAAACCCACTTTTCCATTGTCCTTGAGACTTCTCTTTTCGCTTCTTGTACAAAAAAACACCAGAACAGAATTCAATAACAAAGACAAGAAATGGGTATTTGCTGGGGATCTCCTTCTAGTGATCCTCATCCTAACACCAAAACACCATCATCTGCAGGTACAATTACTTCAAGATTAATACAAAGAAAAATGGGTCACTGAAAATTTCACAAAAATTTTCTCCAAATTCATTTTAACATGGTCTTGCATGGGTTCTTTCTCTTTACGCATTTAATCTTTCTCTTTCTTTGTTTCTCTCATACATGATTCATGCATATATATTTTGTGCCATTTTAGGGACATCTGGAAATCACAGCACCAACAGAGTCTCATACACAAGCAGCAGTGCAGAAAAAAGTCAATTTTCAGAGCTGGCAAGCCCAAACATGGAGGAGTCACAGAGCAATGGATACATCTTGGAGGCACCCAACTTGAAAGTTTTCAGTTTTGCAGAGTTGAAGGCTGCCACCAAGAATTTCAGATCAGATGCAGTGCTTGGTGAAGGAGGGTTTGGGAGGGTCTTCAAGGGTTGGGTGGATGAGAAGACCCTTGCACCTTCTAAGGCTGGCACTGGCATGATGGTTGCCATCAAGAAATTGAACCCAGAAAGTGTGCAAGGCTTTCAAGAGTGGCAGGTACTTTTTTTTCAACTCTTAGTGCATTATTTAGCATTTTTAATAGTGTCTATTTGTATTTTATCCACTTATTATAAAGACGGCATCTTTGATTATTATTATTTTTTTTTTGGCCAAACGGCATCTTTGATTATTAACGATGTCATGATTTGGCAACCCTATTGCCTCAGCTTTATGACTATTATTATTATTTTTCAATTCCATGGGAATTCAACAAAAGAAGATGTGGGCTCCACTTTTTTTAAAAAAAAGTGTCGTTTTCCAATTAGTTTACAAAATAACCTATTTAGAAAGATAATGAACAGGTCTTGAGGAGAAAGAATGGTTGAATTATTAAAGATTAAGAACACGATTGGTTCCTAATTTAAAAAATGCTTTCATAAGTTTTCTTCCTTATATCATCTAAGCATGAGACACAAAACATACCCTTAGTCATGCATTGAATTGTTCAGCAAACTTCTCTTAATTCTTTATTATCATTTTGCATAGCATTGCTACGAGGCTATGGAAAAACACCATTGGAATTGTTCAGTATGTTGGGACTTCCAACTTTTATCTTAAAAGCACCATTTTTGTGTTGAGACCATTAGCATTCAGATGTAGAATAAATATTAACATGGCATATAAATCTAATTCATTGGAAACCCAGTCCTAGCTAGTACTTGGTGTGATTTTAATTCCTATATTATGATTGCTATACTAGTTGTGACACATTTTGGTGCAAAGGCTATGTGTAGCTCATTTTCATCTTCCTACGTTTTTTCAGTACTATGCTTTCTTTCAAGGTAATTTACTTAGAGGTTTGAGTTAATGATGTGTTTCCTACCATATTTGATAATGCAGTCAGAAGTGAACTTTCTAGGAAGACTTTCTCACCCCAACCTTGTCAAGCTATTGGGATACTGTTGGGAGGATAAGGAACTACTCCTTGTTTATGAGTTCATGAAAAAAGGCAGCTTGGAGAATCATCTTTTCAGAAGTACGAATGTGAAAACAAAGAACTGATGAAAAAAATAAAAGATTTTTGCTTGTTCATGAGCACAAATTTGTTGGGCTGACTCTAATTTTCATTTCGAGTAGGGAGCCCTGGTATTGAACCACTCTCTTGGGACAACAGACTCAGTATAGCCATTGGAGCAGCTCGTGGCCTGGTGTTCTTACACACTTCAGATAAACAAGTTATATACAGAGATTTCAAGGCCTCGAATATATTGCTTGACGGGGTTCGTTCTTCTTTATCCCAGCCTTTTTGTCTCTCATTTAGTATCATGCATTATGCTCTATTTTGTTCCTAAGAAGATAGAAACTGTGGTAGCCATATAGGAATATAGTTGCCAATTTGGAATGATTTGGAATACTTTTTTTTTTTTGACAACCAAGTACAGCATTATGCTCAGTCTGATAGATGAGACAACATTATGAAACATATGCAGAAAAAACAATGTATTGAACAGCATTTTGGTGGTTATACACTAGAGCAAATGAGGACTAAGAATTTCATTGTGTTATCACACCCTTACGGACTAGTTGATTGAATTTGGCCAGGGACAAAATCCATGGTTGCTTAGTTTCGTGGTCATATGAATGTATAATTTCATGTGCATGTAAAAATGACATTGATGAAACTCTTTGTTTTTTTTTTTCCCCCTCTTCTTTATTATCTTCTGCAGAATTACAATGCAAAGATCTCAGATTTTGGCTTGGCGAAATTTGGGCCAACTGGTGGAGAGTCACATGTGTCAACTAGGATCATGGGCACATATGGTTATGCTGCTCCAGAATACATTGCAACAGGTAATGATATCTGTCAAAATGGAAGTTTTTTGGGAAATTTTATGTATGATATATCTTTGTTGGTTTTGACAAATTCACTCATTTCCAACACCTGCTCTTGAGCCTTTGACCCTCAGAGTTTGATTTCAACAACCAGAATATATGCTTTACATGTTTCTGTTAGGGGGATAGATGAATAAGACAGCTTTTAAATGCAAACCTTTTAATGAAGAGAGGCATTCAATCCAAAACTAATATAAGAAGTGCAGCTTTATCTTCTTAAGCTGCTAAGCCTGACATGTACACCATAAATTAACAGGTCATTTGTATGTGAAGAGCGATGTGTATGGCTTTGGTGTTGTGCTGCTCGAAATTCTAACAGGATTACGAGCACTCGATACAAAACGCCCAAAGGAACAACTTAATCTGGTTGACTGGGCTAAACCACTTCTTCTTCATAAAAGAAAATTGAGAACCATTATGGATGTACGGATGGAGGGCCAATATTCCTTCAAGGCAGCATTACAGGCAGCAAATGTTACTCTAAACTGTCTGGCACCAGACCCCAAAAGTCGACCCTCCATGAAAGAAGTTCTGGAGACATTAGAACAGATCCAAGCAATCAAGGAAAAACCAAAGCCATTTAAGCTTTCCTCTCTTCAATCTACTTTTAGTTCTAGTTCTAGTTCTAGTTCTAGTTCTCATGCTCAATCCATTCATCGTTCCCCACTTCACTCTAAGTACCATGGTACTCAATGAGGTCAAAGATTGGCTCATACCCATTTTATGTTCAGACATTGAATTTATAATGTTTGAACAATCATCTTCTAATTTTGTTCTTTTTGCATGCTGATTTTTTATTTTTTGTAGCAATCGTTGTAATTTGTAATTAGTTTTGTTCTTGTAATCACCATTTGTGCTGAATCAGAGGATTGTTTATTGAGCCACACTACATTTTCTCTTTATTTTAGTAATTCGTTGGAATTCAAGACAAATTTTACTCATGGTTATTGCATGGGGAGATGCATATATATAGAAATTTATTATTCTGATTTGGATGGTGTATGTGATATATGCTAAATTATGAGCAGAACCTGATTACAATAAAATCTTTAATAATCTTGAGCACTGTCCAATGATAAATCTATCGAAAGCTTTGCTTGTTGATCAATTATTGGCTTTACACCCATGATGTTAAACATAATTTTTTTATTTTTTGAGAAGAAAGACTGTAACTGAATATATTATTGAACGGTTACATCACGGGCGTTAACAACCACCTGATAATACTGAAAAAAGGAGAGGTTGAGCCGTAGAGGGCAGCTCATGTTAATTGCATGATTTTCTTAAAAGTAATATAGTTTCTGTTATACACGGTATAAATCTTTCATTACTGAGAGTCTGAGATGGCAATCTTTAAATGAAATTGATGGATCCTACGGTTCCTACCTACTTTTTATGCATATGCGTGAAGAAGATGTACAAGGCTCTTTAATATTGCTGATCACATTAATTGTATTGTACTGACAGTACTGTAGGTAAACGTTATTCATGAAAAAACAATCTTTATATATTTAACGGTTTTGAAAAGTTCATAAAATAGTCTTATTTAAAAAAAAAGTATTTGTTTATCAAGTTTTGTGACAATTGATTTATACTAATACTGAAAAATGAAACAATTTGAATCACTTCTAACGAGATTCATTGCATCACTAATGACAACTGCTAATTAACATAGAAATTGTGGCATATGTATGGGTTTAAAAAATGCAAAATTTCTAATAATACATTTTTTTTTTAATTTTAGAAAAAGGGAGTCGAATTTGAAATCTCTTTCAATATTGAGAAAAAAAATATTATTAGACTAATAACTAGTTATTAATTTTTAACAATACCTTTGTTTTTAAATTAAAAAAAAAAACCATTACTCTTTGTTTTTGTAATGTATTAAAACGCTCTCATTGTTGGGGAAAGAAAAAGAATGCCTCCTTTTCCCTTTAAAAACCCCACAAAGCGCACATGAAATGGTTGAAGCGCACTACAACTGAAAAAGATTTAAAACGAGTGTACCTTGCCTTTCCCTTTCCATTATTGTCATCCTTTTGTAACTTTGTAGAGTGTGTATCGTTGGCTTTACGTATGCTTCTGGTTTCTCATTTTCTTACAAAACCAAACATCATTTTCTTCTAAATTCTTCTTCTCACACATATTTTTCGTGGCTTTCTGTGTTCTTCTCCATTATCTTCCATTTTTCTGCGATCACTGTTTTTTTTTCTATTTCAAAGATAAATGTACGATTTTGTGGCTCAGTAGCTCACTAACTGTTATATATAATAAGCCTGAACTCTCTTAGTTCTTCATTGAGTCGCCAGTGGTCGACAAGCATTCATCAGTATGTAAACTCTCTTACTTATTCGTCTATGTACTTATTTATGTGCTTTTTATGTAGTTTATAGTGTTGTGTGACTGTGAATTGTGATTCTTCTTCATGAATATTCTTTGTTGTTCTGTTTGGTTGCTCAGAAAACTGAGGAAAGGAAAGGAGAGTATCAAACTTGGACGACTTTCTCTTTTGGGTTTCATGTGTTCATTATTTGGAGCCCAAGATTGGCTTTGAATACTGAAAAAAATTTCAAAATTTTATTGGTAATATTTGGGTCGGTTGTGGTGGGTCTCTCTGTTCTTATGTACAAATACGAGACCTTTTGACGTATATAACTTTGAATTCTTACGTATATCTTTGTGGTTTAAGTTAGTCTCAACTTGAAGATCCAAATCCTAAATAAGGGAAAAAACAAAAAAAACCGAAACAGAGCCTCCCTCCCTATTTAAGTTTCTCTCAACTTTAAGTTATTCTTTGTGGTTTAAGTTAGTCTCAACTTAAGGCCATCTTTGTGGTTTAAATTAGTCTCAACTTTAATTTAGTGTTAAGCATATGGTTAATTCTTAAACATTGAATTGTTCAGTGAGAAATTTTGATATAGAATTGGACTTGAGGTTGTCATGGGCTCCGTGTGATTGGATACCTCCCTCCCTAGCTAGAGTTTGACAAATTGCTTCATATATTACATTTTTCTTTGCTTGTGGACCGTTTATGCATCTTTCCTTTTGTTTTTTATTTACTTCTGCCCTATTCTCATGCAAGCATTCCTCAGTATTTTCAACTCCTTTACTATATTTTCTACTATGTATGGTGGGTGTTAGTCTTACTTGTAGGCTGAGGTTTATTCCTCTTTAAGCAGGGTCGCTTTGGCTTTGATCGTCTAGCTTGTGTAAATCATATGATGGAGAAATATAATGTTAGTGATGCAAGCCGAATCCCAAAGTTGGGGGGCTTTGGTACTTTTTTGAGGAAATGCCTGTTTAGTGTCTTATCTGTTGGCCCCATTCCCGATCACATAGCGTTCATCATGGATGGGAACCGAAGGTATGCAAGGAAGCGGAACTTACCAGTAGGGGAAGGCCACAAAGCTGGATTTGTGGCTCTCATGTCATTTCTTAGGTACTGCTATGAATTGGGAGTGAAGTATGTAACCGTCTATGCCTTCAGCATTGACAATTTCAAGAGAAAACCCGAAGAGGTGCAAACTCTAATGGATCTGCTGCAGGAGAAGATTGAGGGGTTGCTTGAGAAAGAATCTATTGTAAACCAATATGGTATTAGAGTACACTTTATTGGTAACTTGAAACTTCTCAATGAGTCTGTCAGGGTTGCAGCTGAAAAGGCAATGAAGGCTACTGCCAACAACTCCAAGGCTGTGCTTTTGATCTGTCTGGCCTATACTTCAAGTGATGAGATCGTCCATGCTGTACAAGAATCCTGCAAGGAGAAAAGGAATGAAGTTCAAGCACTGAATGCAATCAAGGTTAGCAATGGTGTGATTAATGGGTTTGAAGAGGGAGAGAAGATTAATGGTGGGATGGCTTATGATGTTCCCAAATCCTGCAATGACAGTTTGAATGGAGAAGGAGCATTAAATACCAATGGTAAGATTGTAAAAGTTGAAGGGGATGAAATTGCAAGTAAAACTTGCAATGGTCTGATTAAAGAAGTTCAAGAGAGTGAGAAGCAGCAGCAGAAAAGTCCTAGTATAAAGCTGGTCGATGTTGAGAAGCACTTGTACATGGCAGTGGCACCTGATCCAGACATTCTAATCCGAACTTCCGGTGCAACCCGCCTGAGCAATTTCCTTCTTTGGCAAACTACTAACTGCCCATTGTACTGCCCTGCTGTGCTGTGGCCAGAGTTGGGTTTATGGCACTTGGTTTGTGCAATTCTGAGCTTCCAGCAAAGCTACCACTATGTGGAGAAGAAAAAGAAGCAATTGTAACATTAACCTAAGCTGGTTGCACCTCAATGTTCCTACTACTCTAAGCTGTTTGTATTTCCAGGATTGCCAATTTGAATTTGGGTATGATACTTATACTGTAACTTGAATGGACCCAGATAACTAGCAGAACTGTATTTGATCGACCAAACTTATATGCTAGTTTAGTTGATAAGTATTACATATTATTGTATATGCATATTTGTTGATGTTACTATTTGTATCTTATTATCCATCCTAGTTTGTGTTGTGGTTCACAAGTTTAAGGCATGTGACTTTACAACTAATTTGGTCATTAAAGTCACCTTGCTTGGATTTATCATTCTCCACCCTTGAAGAAAGAAAAGATTAGATGTGCCTTAAAAGATGTTCTAATCATCAATGAGATATAATCCTTGTTCTAATCACAGTAGAAGATTGGACACCCTTTGACTATAAATGCGATATGCTGTTTTACCAGTACGTGAATGCAAATATACATAGTCAGTTGAAGGCTTTTCAAAAAATTTTCTAATAATGATGATCACCTGTCCCCTCCTTTCGAGGGCCTCGATCAAAACCCATAGTTTGTGTTTTGTGCGTTGGATGGCAGAAAATGGCAGAAATTCTGTAAAATAGTCGTTAGACCCTAAAAATTTAAACTATTAGAGAATGAGCCAATAATGTATATCAAGATTTTAGTTTTACAGTCGAAAAAAAAATCACCCACCAACTGAGAAACTTCATGTTGTGCATTGTATAACAGTGCCACACCTGTGAACCAGACTAATTTCATGTAAATTCATTCTCCAAGAAAGTTATAATACTGTTAAACAACAGTGCCATGGCTCTCTCTTTGCAATTCTATACAGCTTTAATATTTGCCCTCCTCTTAACTTAAGCCACCTCTACGTCTCACCACCACCACTACCAACTCGAGGTCAAGTCCCTCCACTTCGCCCTCTTTCAGCATGAAACCTTAAACAGTAGTTCATCTATTATAGTGAATGGCGTAGCTGGACCAGGCATTAGTCAAATTCAAGCCACAACCCCTTTTGGCACTGTATTTGTTCTCCAGGATCCTATGACTGCCACGTGTAATAGCCGAAGGCATTTCCATTACCTCCAGCTTGGATGAGCCTTCAGAGCATTACAGTTGCTAAGGTAAGCTTGCGTTTGAAGCACCACACTGGTTCAGTTTCCATGTGGGAGGAACACATAATATCAAGCCCTCTAATATATCATCCTGTTGTGGGAGGCACCGGTGATTTCACGTTTGTGCAAGACTATGTAACATCATCCCCAGTCCATCTCAAGGGCCCAATTGTTATTTTTTTTAGTCAAGAGGAGAGGATCGAACTTTGAGTGCAGACTGTTGTATACCACTGCCGGTTAAATGGACCGATTGACTTCATAAATGGGAATCTGTTGTTTACCACTCAAATCAAGTATACAGTTCAAGGCGGCTATACTTTTGAAAATGAAGCAGCAACCATATGAACTTTTTAATTAATAATGGTTTTCACTGCAAAGATAAATACCACTTTTTTGGATAATCAACCTAACCCCCCTTTGGATGGTTTCGATCAAAACCCCATAGTTGGTGTTTTGTGCATCCGACGGTAGATAGTGTCATGTTGAATATTAGCTTAAAACATCCACCAAATACATTACTATCATCTTGAAAAGTGGAGATGAGCCATGAAGGTTCCTCCTCTACCCAAACTACACGGTTGCATGCTCTTGGCTGAAATTGCAGCCTCAAAAGACTAAAAAGTCTGCATAGAGCCCAGACTTCCTCAACCATATGATGCTCAACTGAAAGCTCATTTGTTATGAAGAAATTTTACAATTTGAGTCACGAGATATTACAAATTTCTCAAATTATAGTATATATATAATTATTTATCTATATCTTAAATCGTAAATTAAATGTAATATATTAATAATTATACATATGTTATAATTTGAGTGAATTGGTAATATCGTTAGTATGTCATGTGGTATTTATATTTTGTTTTCAATTAATGAAACACGCAATCAAAAGAGTCAATTTTTATAATGAGAACGGAAAATCATAGGAAGAAAAATCAATGATGTCCATTCTATAAATTCAGTGTTTTCTAAGTCCTTGGCAGCATTTGTGGCTCTGCATGCTTTACACTGCCATGGCTCCCTCTATGCGACTGTATGTAATTCTTCCAGTTCTACTTTTTGCTCTCATTTTAACTAAAGCCAACTCTACCTCCACCTCTCACCACCACCACCACCACCACCAACTCAAGTCCCTCCATTTCGCGCTCTTTCAACACGAAACCGTAAACAGAACCGCATATCTGGTGGTAAATGGCGTGGCCGGAAAAGGCATCAGTCAAACCACAACGCCTTTTGGCACCGTGTTTGTGTTCCAGGATCCCATGACGGTCGCAGCCAATCGATCCTCCAAAGCAGTTGGAATAGCTGAAGGAACTTCCATCACATCCAGCTTCGATGGGCTTCAGAGCATTTCAATTGCTAAAATAACTCTGCGTTTAAAGCACCACTCTGGTTCAATTTCCGTAGTCGGAGGAACACATAACGTGAAGCCTGCTGATCATCCTGTTGTGGGAGGCACTGGTGATTTCTTGTTTGTGCAAGGCTACGTTACATCATCTCCGGTCGATCTCAAGGGCCTAACTGTTGTCTACAAGATTGAATTTCACCTTTACTGGCCTCCATATGCAACCTAAGCTTCTTAATCCTAAAGGTATAGCCTATAGGGCTTGCCCAAATTTGTCTCACTATATTTGAGTATTTTCATTTGTATTTTCACTTTTACTTTAATTTTATCATTATGTATGATTGGAATATGATTGATTAGATCATCCATTAAATAAAGATCATAGAACAATAGTCAATATCTCTTAAATTAATCTTTATATCAATTTGATTACGAAAATAAATACAGAAATTTCAAGTTACAACTTACAAACCATGTCCATAATAACACCGCCCGCAAAGCTTAAACAAGATGCAAGCATTTACACACACGCACAAAAAAATAAAATAAAAACGATGATAAGATTATAAGGCATTACCAAAGTAGCAGGTGTTTACATGAGGGTATTTAGTGTCACCTATAACTGATCAAGAATTCAAAACTATGTGGACGACTAATCAAAGAATCAGATACTATGAAGCAAGCAGGGAAAACTTCACAGGAAAATGAACTGGCCACAACATTCTGAACCATGAATCAAGAACGAGGCTTGTGCAGACGAGGTCTATTGCAGAAAATCCGCCCATTGGCCCTCACAAATGCAGCTATAGCCACACTTAGACCTGCCCATATAATTGAAAAGAACAAGTGCCGTAGATCGTACCTAACTGCAAAAGCAATAAAGACACAATCATCATGATTGCAGATTTTCGGAGGCATCTACAATGTGATATTGTTTCTTACTAGAAAAAGAAGCCACTACGAACCAACACCCATCCCACCTTTCACCATCGAAGCCATGATTTTCTCCAAATCTTATTTAGTCTAAATATACTGTTTTGACTAAAGCCAACCTACCTTGCCTCAATGACAACATCGCAAAAAAGAACCCAGTCAAAACGAATGACAAAGCCAGTGGAAATGACTGCAAAATGAAATAATGCGAGTTAAGAAGAGGCTGATATGGTCAAGAAAAATCCTAAAATCTTAATTAAAAAATCAATTGACATCTAGCTTCTACTCACAGCAACAGCCTCAAGTCCTCCCTTTTGAGATGATGGTGTCATATCTTTGCTGACCGAGACAATGTAATGTCCTTGCATGAGGTCAATTGCATCCTACAGGTATTTCCACCAAAAAAATAATACGTATCAACACTTCAAAAGTTGCTTAAGGAAAATATTTTATATGGTCTTCGAATAAAAAGATGCAAAATAATAGTCTTTGTATACAAATAACACTTGAGACGACATAAAAGGAAGCACACCAACCTGTTTTGTTCCATCACAAAAGTTATTGTAATAATAGCGTAGAAGGGCATTGATTCCATCCTTTACGATCCCTTGGACTGTCCGCTTGCCACATCTAAGATCCAGCCAATTAGAACAAACTTAACAGTAAAAAAAAAAATTTTTGAATCTTATTCTTATGTCGATGATATAATCCTTGTGCCATGATAAATATAGCTACATGCAAAAGATAAACAGGCTCCAAAATATTCCAAATTTTAGAGTAAGAATGTTTTACATAGAGTAAATCCATGTAAAAAGTACCTTACAAAATCCCCTTTCAAAGCAGGTGTGCCAGAGTATTGAATGCTTATATCATCGCCATGATTAGCCCACACTGGAAAAGAGAAAAATTACACGCAACACATGCACGCTCAAGCACACACCCAAGACATGTAAACATTCTAAATACAATCTCTAGAGAGAGAGAGAGAGAGAGATATGTCAGAAGTCAAGTAAGAGAAATGGCTGTACTCACATATTTTAAAACATTCATCTAAATTGGGATGTGAGCTAATAGTTTCTTCAGCAGCAAAAATTCCAAGCCTTCTAAGTTGGCATTCCAACATATTTCGGCCTATCATGCTCTGCAGCCATAACACTTTTAGGGAACAAATGATGGGGGAAAACGTACACAACTAGATCAATCAACAAGAATGATAACAAAATAGTGGTAATAGTTCCTGTGAAATTCATCTCAACAAAAAAAGAAAGAAAAGGCAAACAATATGCTTTTTTTCAGTTGGGTAGGAGGCAATAACCCCCCATTGAATTTTTTAACTTACCTGGGTAACATTTGTACGATCTAAGCAATCAATGCAATTGGTCCTTACAACTCCTAGTTGCTCCTTCATTTTCTCACCCTTTTCATTCAATAGTAGATACCTACATTAGTTAACAAGCAAAACAAGAAGTAAGATTACGTCCGTCTAATGCTTGGTTCATTTCACCAAACACCTATTTCAGAAAGTAATTTTTACATAACAACTTTGTTCTTGGTGTTAAGCTTGATAATGTTGTTGGCTCATCCCTAGTAATTAAAACTTTTGAGGTCTAGTGGTAGTCTAGCATGGCACCAGAGCATTGGTTCCAAGAGGACCTAGGTTCAAAATATCTCATCCCCCATTCCCTATTATTTTTTAACTGAAAGAAGTGTAGGATGGGGATGCACACATGTTTCTTTGTTTGCCTCTTCATGTGCAAGTATGGAGCTACATGTCAGGAGGTGTTAACTTGATGGAAATTGTTGGTCCACTCTCTAACAGCTTAAATGTTTGCCTTCGGAGTACAGTGGTGGCCTAACAATAACCTATCCTTATTGCATAGTATAACAGAATACAGCGTATTAAAAGCTACCTATCAACGTAGCCTATACTCCACTTAAGTGTGGTATTAATTTATTTATGCTGAACTAACCCTCAATGAGTAAAAGGATATTTCAAAGGAGCAATTGAATACTGAAGCAATATATACTCAAGGCAGTTATCAGGGAGATAAATATTGATGACCATTTGAAGGAGAACATACCCATTTCTGTCGAGGAAATCTACAATTTGTTCATAAAGGATAGAGAGGCGCTCAAAATGGACATGTCCACAGATATGATGAAAATCGAAGTGCCAATATCTACAATATTCAGCAGGTCTCACCATGAAACAGATCTACTAGGACAGAAAAAAAGGTAAAAAAAGGATGGGATGAAAGAAAATTCTACCTTAAGTCATCACTAACAATAGGCTGCATTGCATTTGCAAATTTCTCACTCAAGTGTCCTTCACCTCCATGCTAATAAGATAAAAAAGGTATCATGAGAAATAGTACCCAAAATTGTATGCATGCCCACATATATGAATGTCACATAAGAATGGAAATTTCACTAGTGTACACACTACACACCTACAAATATACTGACCCACAAACTTGTGCACATATACACAATCTATACATACAATATATACATACATATATATATATATGTGTGTGTGTGGACAGTAGACAAGCATGCCTATTGATTGTGTATTATCAGATAAGTTATTCCACAAAACTTGGAAAAGAAAGTGCACACCGTGTTAACAAGATCAACAGCTAACACAGCACCATACTTTTTTCTCAAATCCAGAAAATGCCGCTCTGCTACTCGAGGCTGCATAACATGCAGTACACTAACAGTCAAATGGAGATAGAATGTTACAGAAAAAGAATCATAGCATGTAAAAACAAGTAACCATCAACTCACAGCTTCCTCAAGGCGCACAATTTCGAATTTAGGCTTATATGTTAAATCAACAATTTGCTCCCAAAGAAATGGCATTGATCCCCTAACCTGGAAATTTAAAAAATAAAATAAAATTAATGGCACAAATAACATGGAAGAATACATAGTTCAGCGCAAGGCACATACCTATGCAGAAAAGGCATCTTTGATAAAATATTAAAAAAAAAAAAACAAATCAAAAGTTTTGTATGCATGCACTTGTAAGACTAGTCGGAGCTCCTGGTTTTATCTTGGCAAGTCTTGAAACGCCTATGTTGATTTCAACAATAAAATGGAACGAATCCCATATTTTTTTGGAATCTAAGGGGGTAAAATTGAGAAACATGATGCATCTTCTAGCACTAGTTAAAATCCAAGTATAATGGCCACAAGAACCAAACAAGCTGTTTGGCTCATTCCATAATCAGCAAATCACATCTTGGTACTAATGGTGGGTATTATTAAACTATTCCCCTTATCTTCAAAATTCAGAAGTCATAGTTGGCATCAAAGTGACAATTTTAGGTGGGGTCAGTGTCACAGGAAAGTTATTGGCAGATGAGTATCTAAACATGTGCAAGGAAACAATCTGAAATTCATATACAGTTTCTCTTTGATTTGCAGTTACCCAGTACCTTCTATCTATTTGGAGAATGGTCCCCTGCATACAATTTTTTCCCCAGTGCCTCATTCATTGTATTGCTACATTCATAGTATTGCTACTTTTAGCATTTTAGGAGAGGTTTTTTTTTTTCAACAAAAAAAAATGGAGGAAACCATGTAGACAACAAATCCATAACATAATTACATATGTACAATTAGGTATACAATTTTACCTGGACAAATGAGGCTGTAAACCCATTCAAGTGCATAATCTGCTCACTTTCCACAAAATTTGCTACGTACCCATCAGGATCAGCTCCCCTTCTCCACATCCGAGTGCCTACCAGGAAATGCAAATTATTATCGACTATAATAACAAAGACATAAGTTTTATTTCTGAAATGCATGTGTGTGATAATTGTAAAAGAAGCAGAGCATAGCAATAAATAAACTGAAAAAACAATACAAGCTTTGAATACCATTTCGCCTAGTGCACCTCCTAGCAATCAGAGTAACATCGATAATATCTTTTCCAATGGCTGCTTGAAAGTTATTAAAGCCTGATAATCAATTAAGGAGAACCTTCAAAAGGAAAAACAGTTGATAAATTCAATACCAGCACACACAAATGAAACTTAACAAACTTGTGTTTGCATGTATGCAATGTGTGTTAGTGGTTCCATGTATGTATATATGCAGGCACTCATGCATGCACGCAAAGAACAGCTGGAAGCTGAAAGCAAGAATAAGAAAAGGATATTTCCTTGAACAATAGGAAGTAGGAACGGATCAAGCTGCAAGCAAGGACCATATAAATTAGCATCAGTTAGAAATTGGGAAGTAAACGTTATACAGAAAAATGAGCAGGCAACAGCAAAAGCTTGGCAAAAACTCAACCTTGTTATCTATGAGCCCTTCCAACATATAATTGTTCCAAAGAAATCTGGGCTCTGCCTGTGGCAAAACACTTGGAAATGTGAGATTGAAACCATGAAGAGCAACATAAATATAGATGTGTGAAACCATCATTCATACATAATTTTCTTGACAAGAAGTCTTTCAGTGTAAAATCACTTCAGAGAAAAACAATAATAAAAGTCAGTCAGTTACTGCTAAATCAAGGTTTACCTGTCTCCAAAGAGGAAGCAATTTAGATTCATCACCTAAATCATGCAATCGCTGTGCACTGCAATACAAATTTAAGATAATGACTCGGACAATGTCGCCTCAAATATTAAAAGGAAACTCTTCCTCTTCCTCTCATGGGGGCTTTGGGAGGGAGAGGGGGCAACTAAATGTAAAAAAAAAATTCACCTCAGTGTTAAATTGGTGTCGTATGAGAAATACAGACCAGGACTCTTCTCTGCTATATTTAGCAGCGCAGAAAACTCAGCCTCCATCTTTTTCTGCCAAAGCGGTCCAAAAATTATAAAGTTTAGATCAGTAAGCACTCTCCGATCAAAAACCAAAAAAACTCAGTGGGCACTCATATAAGGAAGACTAAAGAAGAGGTAAAGGGTAAAGCAACAACAAATATACCTGTTCTGCAGGGGAATTCTGCAAAGAATGGTCACAAGGAAAAACCTTCAAGGATGAAACTTTGTAGATAGGATGCCCCAAGTAAGAGCCAACACATTCACGTTCTGATATAACCATTAAATATGACCCTGAAAGCGTGATGAATTAACGATGTCAAGCATCACAAATCTAAAGATTCCAAGTCATAAAGATATAAAACATGAAGGTTTTGAGTGGTTTCAATTAAGACAATGTTACCTGCCAAAAGCTTTAGCATCCCGACCACACCAAAAATAGTTCGAATTTTCGGAACCCGAACAGAGCTGGATTCAGGAAGCTTCTCTGCAGAATTGGATACAAACCCAAATACACAAACAGTCAAATGTAGAGCATTTACCAAGACCTGAAATCGAGATTGATATACACAAGGCAAAGATAACGGACCAATTAGCTTCATAGACCCATCAACCCGACTAACTTGCAAAGAGGAACCATGAGAACCATCAGTGGGCTCGATCACATACTGATCCGGAAACTCCCATAGCCGCATTCGTGTGTATAGCTTTTGCCCAGAGTCAGCCTTCTCCATCATATTATTACTGGATACTCCAATCACTGAAACTTAACAATTAAAACAAACCCAATATTGAGAGTTCAACAAATTTCAAACCTTTTGTCGAAACTAAGACAAAACAGACAGCATGACTAAGAATGAAACATGGGAAAGTGGTGAAGAAGAGAGAGACCTATCTGTTGTTGAGAGATCACCACGTGAAAGTGGCGTGTAATGAAAAGAGACCCAACAACCAACGAGATCCAATCTCTCAAAAAATTCTTTCTGAAAAAAGCAATGAAAGAGAGCTAAGAGCAAAGGCTAGAGCTTTTGACAATTTGACAAAGTAAGAGAGACTTTGTGAGGGAGGCTCTAAGGCCGTGTTTGCCTGCGTGGCTTGCAAAACGCATAAACCGGAAACGGACTCTCTCACGAACTCTCCCGAAATTTTGGGCGGAAACTACAAACTGAATTTGCCCAAAACAGTGCTGGAGGACTTTGCCTTCCTACGAAAATCAGAGATTATAATAAAGCAAACAACTTTTTGAAAACTCAAAAAGAAGGTGAAAAAAACACAATAATGCTTTTTTTACCATTTTTTATACCATATTTTTTATGTTATTTTACGTGTCATTATTGTACTAGTAGAATATTTATTTATTTATTAAGTTTTTATTTTTATTTTTTTAGTATCCAATATATGAATTCCATATGAATTGCCACATAAGATGAAATAAAATTATAATATAAAAATATAATAAGTGTAGTATTGTTAAAAAAAAAACATGAACGTGGAGATACTTTTTGGTGGAAGACCAAGTTTTGCTTGAAGACGAGGTTAATGTGGAAGATGGATTGATGACCGTTGGATCTGAATACTACTGCTGAACTTGGACAGTTTTAGATCCAATTTTCTTTCGTTAGTTATTATTGATTTTTACCGTTAAAATGATATTTGTAAGACTTTTTAACGGTTCGCGTTATGAGTAAGCGTAAGTCCCTAATTAATGTGCAAATTCCTCTCTCGTCGTTGTTTACATTGCTAAATTGACAGTAGCAATGTAAACATGCATCACTTATGAAGAGAAATCTTATCTGGCTCTTTTGCCAAATAATTTGGCATTTTGTGTTGTTAAATTAGCAATTTGATTTATTATGTACTCTGAGTCTTATGTGAATAGATATTTATATGTATAGTATTAGATTGATAATTTACGAAACATTTGACTAAACAATAATAAGATCTACATAGAAATTTAATGTACGAAGTACAATATATCCAATAACTTATAAGAAAAAAAAGATGCATTAACTAAATATGTCATGACAAATTGAACGACATACCGTATTTAGTTGAATCTTATTAAGTAATTAAGTAACAAGTCATCTATTTTAGATTTTGAGAACACACGTCAATAAATAATCGTGTTCACATTATTACTTATCTATTTAGTTGCATTTAACTAGATAACATGAGGCATTCACTTAATTTATTATACTTTTATAAAATTAGTAACTGTGGTAGCATTTTGACAGCTAGATAGTAAGTATTTATGTGAGCTAACTATGAATTTCTTTTTTTTATAACCAAAACAGAGGAGAGAGTTTGAAATTGGGTGTAGGAAAAAAATTTTATTCTCGGCCAATTAAGCCAATTTTAATTCACGAGATAACTTGAAATTGGACCTCTTTAAATAAGTAACAGGTTGTATGCATTAGATCTTGAGGATACACATACACGGTACAGTACTACAAACCTGTATCACTTTTCACATTATACGACTTGTGATTGATGTATTTGATTTAACTAAAGGACAATGCTTGAGGACCAATCTTGTCCTCAAGCCCACCAAAAAACATAATTCGGTCATGCTGGCTCAAAATCAAAACCGTTCAACTTATAGATCATCTAATAAAGATCATTTCTGGAAAAAATCAACTCAATCGGAAATTGTTTGATTGTATAACTGTTAACAAATAGATACATGGTTTGGTCTTTTAACTATGACCTTATATTTATTTGTTAACAATTGTACAACTAAACGATTTCCGATTGAGTTGATTTTTTGTAGAGATGATATTTATTAGGTAATCTAAAAATTGAACGGTTCTGATTTTGAACCGGCACGGCGAAATTATGACTTTTGACAAGTTTAAGAACCCAAGCATTTTTCAAATTTAAATTGAACAACATGCCGTATTTTGTTGAACCTCATTAAATAAGTGACAGTCACAGGTCATCAACTTTCGGTCTTGAGGACACAGACCAATACATAGTCGTATCATATCTCTTATCTATTTGCATTTTAACTAAATACGACATATATGGCATTCACTTAATTATTATACTTTTATAAAATGAGTAATTATGATAGTCAGATAGTGCTGACAACAAGATAAAAGCGTAAGCACAAAATTGTGAGCTAATTACAAGTTGGCCAATTCAAATTCAACGACATAAGTACCTTATTTAATTGGTTGAACCTAGCTCATTAACTCTTTAGGTTTTGGGGACACACACCAATGCATGCTCTATATGTGTCACTTTTCACACAACTTGTGACTTATCTATTTGCATAAATACGACGTACATTTGCTAGCTTCAATAGTTTATTACACTTTTAAAAAATTTGAAATCAATGTTATATTTTGAAAACAGGATAAAGAATAAGCATTATGTGAGCTATTTAGGAGTTGGCCAAGTTCAAATTGAGCATCATTAAATACGTATTGACCCATCGTCTACTATGTCTTGAGGACACACACTTATACATACGACTTATTTATTTGCATATAACTAAATATACTACATATCATTCAATTAGCTAGTTATCACATTTTGACAGCATGATGAAGGGTAAACACATTTATTATGCAAACTTTGTACTAATTGGAGAAACTCAACTATAATAAGCTAATTGAACGACAAGATTTATTTGGTTGAATCTGATTATTAGATAAGTGGCATGTCGTTTAGTTAATTCAAGTTTTGAGTGTATACCAACACACACTTGTATTGTATCATTTTTCACATTTAACGATTTGTCACTTATTTAATTAAGTTTAACCAAACGAAGTACGTACATGATTAAATTAGTTTCGTTATACATGCATGCAACATTAACCGGAGAGAAAAAATAAATAATAGAAATTAAAACCAATCTCCAAATTCATAGATTTACTACTCCAAAAACTAACACAAAAACAAATGGTCGGCCATATCTGATCTCTGGTGCACACTAGCTACAGAAACAGGCATGAATTCAGATACACAGAAATGAAATACTCAGACATACACCATCATCGATCGAACTAGTTTTACTGTGCGCGTCTTAGCGCTCATTAACAATGAAATAAACATTTTTAAGTCTGGATCATGTAGCTGCAGGGCCAGGAGTACCCTCGTTGTCATCCTCATTTGGCGGTGGCATGTTAAGGTCGAACCTGTCATCCCCTTCATTAGCACCAGCTGCAGGAGGAGGAGGAGGAGGAGAGGATTGAGCCAGCTCGTTCAGATCAAATTCACCTTCACATGTATATCAGAATAATTAATTAATTAATTAATTAAGCAAATACAAATATTTTTGCTCATATATATATATATATATATATATGTATATGCATGGCATGCGCCTAGTAATATATATTAATTACCTTGCGGTGGTGGCTGCTGATCGGCTTGGGGTGCTTCGCGAACCGGAGGCGGAAAACACCCACGCCATGCTCTCTCAGGGTGGCATCGCAAATGCCCGAACAAGGCTTTCCAAGAGAAAAAATGTCGATGGCATACACTGCAAATTGGGCCGGGCCCGGGCTTGACGGGCTGCGGTGGGAGGGCTGGTGGAGCACTAGCCCCACCCCCTTCCACTGTGATAGATCGTCCTACAACCATAGGGAGGCCTTGAATTGTGGGAGTTAGAGGGCTCCTACCAATGAGAGGTGTTGCTTCAGGATGAGTGACAGAGGACGATGATCCTCTACCACTCGTCCAAAGTGGCGATGACATTCTAGGAGGAGTCAAAGAAAACCTTCTACCACCAATTTGAGATGGTCTAAGTCTAGGCGGGGTTAAAGAGGACCCTCTGCGATAGAGCATTCTAGAGGAAGATACAGTCCCAGAGAGTCCTCTATTGATCTCAGAAGGAGTCACAACAGTAGAGGGATCTTGAACACTAACATCAGTGTCTGAAGTGACAACAACAGAAGAGCCTTCAACAAGAGAAGGGTACTCATGATCTCCAGCACTGACATCAGTGGTTGGAGGACTGTACGGCTCTGTCTCTTGGGTAGGGGTTGGAGTGTTTGGAGCTGATGATAATGAGGGTAGAGTAGCAGCAATAGTACCCGAAACGTTAACGTTGTCAGCGTTTCGGGGTTGCTGTCTCTCAGCAGGGCCCTGGTTAGAGGTGTTGGCTTGGTTGGTCATTTTAATGGCAGCTGGGAGAGAAAGTAAACAAGATATCTGAGCTTAAGGAATACTAATGTTCAAAGCACACAGTGCTCAAGTGTCCATAGATATCCTCTTTATATAGCTGGTGGAAGTTTCGTAACTTATGCATGTTCAGTTATACCTATGAGTTGTTTTGTTCAGGGGGTGGGACCCAATTAAACCCTAGCTACAAAAATTGAATACTTTTGAAATATATGGTTTGTACAGATCGAGCTCATTTTTGTGAAGGGTTGTCAACTTTCTCTCACTATTAGCTGTTGACATTCATGTTTAAAGACGTTAAGATGAGTATGTATGGTATAGACAGCCTAGACAAATCTTGGATTTTCCAATTCTGATTCATGTGTAAGTTCATATGTGGCCTACTTCAAATTTCATTTATTTTCAACAAGCTGGATTGCAGCAGCTGTAATTAAAATTTAGGAAAAAATTAACTTTGGTAATAACTCTAATCTTATCATTGTTGACTGGTTATATTTTGACAACCAAAACGTACGCATTAATTATGTAAGCTAATTACGAGTTGGCCAAACTCAACTAGCTAGTAATTAATGAACTAATTGAACAATATGGCGCTGGTTTTTTAAAGATTAAACATGGCGCTTGTTTTCTTAAGATTGAACTTGGTGTTCATACTTGCTTGAACTTGATTAGGTAAGATTTAAGTTATTTAAGTCTTGAAGACATCTCAATTCACACTTGTATAGTGTCATTTTTCATTTTAAACGTACGACTTATCACTTACGTGATTTAGATTTATCAAGTATGCATGGTATATATACCGTTGAGTTTACTCAATCATGATTAATTGTACTTTAATTAATTTTTGTACTCGATCTTTATTTTGTCGTATTACCTTAATTATAAACTAAGAGCATCTCCAAAAGACTTTTCAAATGAAGAATTCTTCATTTTTTGAAGAGAGAGAAGAGTATTTTGGGTTCCAAGAGACCCTTCAAAATGAATATTGAATTGACATTTCCATTTCTCTCTCTTCAAATCTAGGACCCTCTCTCCTCTCTTCAAATATTAATTGGTTTATAATTCTCATACAATTTTCATTCTCTTTCTTTTAATAATAAATTTTCAATTGAATAAATTAAACTTTAAAAATAAATAGTGCATAGAACAAATACAAAAATTAGTGAATAAAAAAAACAAATAATTAGTGCATAGAATAGATACAAAAATTTAAAATTAGAAGAGTCTTTTGGAGAGTAAAAAATTCAAGTAGCATATATCACTCTTCAAATTGCCACATAGGTCATCAAATGTGAATTTGAAGAGTGATTTTGCTAGAGTCTTTTGGAGATGCTCTAATTCTTTAACATATTACCTTATTTATAAGCCAATTCTTATTGGCATATAGTCTTAAGACAAAGATTAATTACACAAATTCTAGAAAAAAAAAAACTCATTATTAACTTAAAAGACTAAATCTATTTCAGTACAAGCTCTACAACAAAAGCTGCTATTAATAGCTTTTCATTATAGCATTTTTTTTTTTGTAAATGCTATAATGAAATTCAAAAAGAGTGGCACTGAAATTTGAAATTAATAAGTATTTCAAGTTCCATGGCCGACGCTCGTACGCTACTTAAAAATGTTGAGGACGCACCAATTCACAGAGTGTGTTATGCCACTTTTACTTTAGACAACTTGTCACTTATTTTCCCAAACACAACATACCTTTCAATTAATTCCTTGTGCTTTAATTTAACCAACTTGTACGTAATTAACATAATATTTAATTAATGTTTTGGACTCTTAATTTATAGTATTACCGTAATTATAAGCTAATCATTTAATATTTTAGAAAAGCCCAAAGGCAGGGAAATATTAAAATGGTTCAATGTGAAAACCATTTCACAAATATGAACCCTGAAATTACTGGCAATCAGTCCACTTGGTACTGCAAACGATAACATATTCAAGAATTTTTTAACAGTAAACGAAATTTCTAACAATTTTTTGTTTGTATTAGTATTTAAAATACAAAAATGAACTTATATAGTTAAATAATGGGTTTTTTATTTTAAAGTCCTGTAGTTAAATTGGGCTGATAACAAGGCCCAGTTGCTACAGTGCAATACTAACCTAGTCCACTTTTTAAAATACCAAAAGCAGAACAAAAGCCATTAAATTAATTAGTTTTTTTTTTGTCCACCGCACGTCATTAAATAGAGAGGGGCACAAACGAAAATAAAAAATGAAAACCTAACTAATAAAATTAAAACATGGACCAGCACCGTAATAAGCGGGCTCATTCAAAACAAAAAAATTAAGACACACTAACTATCATTGACAGTCCAAATATGGACTTTAAAATAATTATCTGTAACTATTAGCCTAAAAAGATAAAACGAATAGTATTTGGCAGTTAATGAACATAATTCTATTACATTGTCAGAAATCCTCAAGTAAACATATTTGCCAAACCATTCATATGACGATTTTTTTGAAGTATGTACACTGAGGACTACCAGAGCTCTAGAGAGAGATTATAATCTGATGATCATAACTTACTTCACTAACAAAGGCTCGTATTATCCTTATATCAGGTTATTCACACCCAACTGGGCACTCAAATCACATATTCACATCTCAGGTGCAACATGACCAATCCCGGCTGCCACAACACGCTCATAACCAGAATAATAGAAAAATTGGAACTGTAAACTATTAACCAGAATTTCCCAAAAGTCGCTCTACTGCTGCATGGACATTTCCTGCAGTGGCCATCAGAGCCCGTATGTTCTCTTGTCTGTCAAAGAAACCCATCTCCTGAAGTTGTGAAAGCTGCGCAGCATACAGTTCTTCTGGTGGCACTGAAATATATGGAATAGGATTAGTACAAACCAAACAAAAGAAATCATTCTTTAAGAAATTATAGGTGAGTAGTAACCATCAGGCCTGTTGGGAACAGCCAGGCTGCCTGTGCCAAGCCCACCAAACATGTTCATCAGCATCTCTAACCCCATGTTATTGAATGGTCCTGTTTTCACAAGAACATTAATAACAAGCCACCAGTTACCATGATAAATATCTTTAAAAGAGAAATCCTCTGTGTCTTCTCTTTTTGATCAAACGACTGGGATTTTCAATGAGGGGGGCTTGTTAACAGAAACTTTTCCTAGAAACTCGCTTCATAAAATAGTTGCATTCATTGAAAATAGGAAACAACCCATCCTGTCCTAAATTTTCATCAAACCCATCACAAAAAAGATTGTAGTCTTAACAAATTCCTCTTTGAACAAATAAATAGTATCTATACTGCCACAGAATACACAATATAATGGATGGCATCCCATATAAAATGACAAACACTGTTAGGAATATTTTCAACTAATGCAATGCAGACAGTTTGAATAACTGTGCAGACACCATCTCCTAAAATCTGTCAAGCATGGCAGTTAACCCATAGTTTTGAAGAAAGAAAAACATAAATTGGAAAGTGACTTGGGATACCTGTGCCGACGCCAGTCTGACCTGCTTCCCTGCAAGAACACACTGGCTTAGTACAACTCAAAGAGCAAAAACTAGTAATGACATCAACAGAAGCAATAAATATACTATTGTAATGCTAAGAACAAAAAGGCCCAAGACAGACCAAAAAAGCCAGAAACTTATCCAATTCAAGTTATAAGATGCACCAATTTGAAACATAATCAAAGCCAAAGACAGCATGAAATTTTATTGGAAACTTGTTTAAAATTGGGGGATTTTTTTCCATGTTTTTACTGTCCAACCAAAATGAAGCACCAATGAACACATACAGTACTACTTTTTATTATTGCCAATAAGAGTTGATTCAATGACCCTGGGCCAATATTTCTAAACTAGTGACTACATATATAATTTGTCCAACCAGTTGAATCAATGACCATTACCCAACTTTTCATTAACTCAAAGTGGTAGGTCAGAAAAATGACAACAGTAACAATACACGGCTTAGTTGAGAAAGAAAGTAAAAGTCCAACTGGACTGGCCTAGAACTGTTGACATACAGTTTCAGACTAAGATCAAATTAAATTAATTCACAGATAAATAAAATTAGTGGTCAATATGGAACCATCAGGAAGGTGAATTGTATTAATTCAGGCTAAATCTATTAGACTTATCACAAGAAAAAAATGTCACTTACTGGGTTGACTGTTGCTGTTGCTGACCAACCTGCGACATAAGTGATTGCTGCATAGTCAAGATCAGCTGCAAGAGAGAAGACAAAGAAAAGAAATAAAGAAACAAGAATCAAATAAGTACCATTTTCAAGTTTGATCATCATACTCTCCCAAATTGAATCGTTCAGAACCACAACAATAAGACATGCAATTTATTTCAAGTGCAGGACTCATGTGAATTGGGTAGCTTATGCAAACAAAAACTTCAAAATTCCAAAAGCAAGCCTGTAACTCACTGTACATATGTGCATGCAAGCAGGACTTCAAGAGCAGGTAGGGAGTTTTGGGAGAGCAGAGTTCTGTTTGTTGAATCCATGTGCATGAGCATGTGCGAGAGAGAGAGAGAGAGAGAGAGATATGCATGTGTCAAAATATTAAGCACCCTAAATTAATATACCTGCAGAGTCTCAGGAGAAGCCAACTGACGAAGAAATTCAGGGTTTTGCATCATTTCTCTTAAATGAGAATTGGAATCAAGCATGCTATGTAACTGGGGGTTGGAACCAAGAATCTGCAGTTGGGTAATGTTAAGAAACAAGAAATTTCACCCTCAAGCATATTCTATTAGAGAAAAAAATGATACCTGGTTCATATACTGAGGATTGGAGAGGAGGCTTTGCATTATTTGAGAAACAGCTGGATTTTGCATCAACTGATTCAGTAAAGTGGCATCCTGCATGGCACCCAAGCCTTCAAACTCTGGAAAACTAGGTCCAGCATGGCCAGCTAGTGTCTGTGGCCTACCATCCCCTATAGGGTTCGACCTTGTGGTGTTATTTTGAGCAACTCCAGCTGCTAGTTTCACAACTAGTTAACTACTTATTGGTAATGACTGAAAAAACCATAAGATCATAGCATTTTGACCTTAAACCAGAGGAAGCAAAAGGTTTGAAAGTTTCGTATAATTTCTCATTGTATTGTGGCTAATATTGTTACTAACAATTGCTACTACTGCTATTTTGCACAAAGCAACAACTAATTCAATTACAGATTGAAAAATAAGAGATTATGTCTGCTGGCTTAAGTGGTTTTATCTCTTCTGCTACACCAAGGATGAGAGAAACCTACCTTCTCTTATCTAGTCCACAAGGCCAACTGGCCTCCAATAAAACAACAATACGAAAAAGAGAATGTTTTCTATTTGTTCAAACTTGTGGCATTAACTGATAGAAGATATACCACATCTTAATCCATACAGCATTGAATGTTATAAAAAAGAATCATTTCATAAAATATGTGCAATACAACCCAACTAAGGTCTTCAAAGCCAAAAAAGTTAAAACTGCACTGCTTCAAGAATCAAAACCAAAAAATTGCAGGATAGAAACAAGTGAGCAAGAGCTTAATACCTGTAGAGGACCATGGGTTCGGAAGTGGGTTAGTATTTGGAGCAGGAGAACCGGTCGTTGAATCAGAACTAATGGTTGATGGGCTATTTGACTGTGTTCTGGTTTGGTTGCCACCTTGGGTCCCCAAAAGAGCTGCAAATGGATTTGAACTATCATTCTCAGCATTCCCAACCATTGTTGTTGCATTCAGAAATGGCTCTTGTACGTTTTCATACATACGTCTAAGCATGTTAAATCCCTCAGGAGAAGCTTCAATGTTGCTCATAGCTCTGTCAGTGTTGCGCATCATCTCACGCATAAGCTCAGGGTTTCTTGCTGCTTCAAGTGTCTGACGGAGAGTGCCAGGATCATTAAGTATGTGCCCTAGCTCAGGATTTCGATCAATAATCTCTCGCATTTGAGGGTTGTTCATAATCAAGTTCCGCATTATATCAGGGTTATTCATAAGATTTTGGACGACAGGCATGTTCATTATGTCTCTCATTACGTTGGGGTTCTGAGTCAATTGTTGCTGCACTTGATCAAAGTCAGGAAGCTCAGCTCCAAATAAACCACCTGTGCCACCCATCCCATTGACATTGAGTCCAAGTCCAGGAAATGGTGAGGCTCCAAAACCAGATCCTCCCAATGTCCCACCTTCATTAGATCCAGCACCCCTTGCTTGGGTGGAATTTGCAACTCCAGCATTGGTTGCACCACCAGTGTTGGCTGACACAGGTGGTGCAAAACCACGAACCAAGTGGACTGCGTGATCTGCCTCCAAACCTATTAAAAATAGAGGAAGTCATAGTTAAGAAAGATCTATCCCAATAGTAGAACATCTTTCAAGTCAGTAACTTACTAACTATGGAGCAAAGAGCTTAACAAGAATCCTAACCAAGCAAGCTTCATAGTAAAAACGATAAATGAAGCTCTCTGCTCTTAATGACACCTACCCTATTATATCAAGTTTCAACATACTTTCCCTAATTCTCTCAACCATATTCCAAGCTTCAAGTTGCTCACCCAAGGCACAAACTCAATACTAGACCATTCTGGTATCTGTAAATTCCAAGATTGACCCAACAAGCTATGCCACATTGCAATGTAAACTACCACCCTAACTAATATGAATATTCGTCTATCTCGGGAAACCACAAATCAATCAGATAATACTTAGATTCAATCATATAGTTATAACCCATCTCAATTCTATACCACAAAACGCACACCCAACAAATAGAAGTTGCCTGTAAATATTTATAATATATATATATATGACGTGGAGAAAATAAGAATAGGTAGTACCGTAGCTTTGGAGGGTCTGATCGTCCTTTAAGATCCGACCCTTGTAAATCAGGCGCTGCTGATCAGCCGGAATATCGGACTTCTGCGCGAGGACGCCTTTGAAGGATCCGACGGTGGATTCGAGGCTAATCTGAACGGTGAACTTGGAGCCATTAGAGCATCGGACGTTGACGTTGACGTTGACTCCATCTCCACGGTTGAATTCGGTGGCGTCGTCCGCAGCACTCTCACTTCCTCCTCCCATAGTCGGAGGTGTCTCACGCTCCAAAAACTAAAATGCAAAAACTGAATGATGTAGTAAATCGATCAGAGCAAAATCTGAAACCCTAGCAGCTCTGGAGTTGAACGAAATCTAGGTGCAGATTTGTGGGTTTGAGGTACGATAAGGATTGAAGGGGGAGAGGGGGGGGGAGAGGGGGGGGAGAGAGAGAGAGAGAGAGAGAGAGAGAGAGAGAGAGAGCATAAGCTGGTGAATGCCAATGGGAGAGAGGTGAAAAAATGGGAGAGTTTAAAAAAAGAATATTTGATATTTGACATTTGAGTAAATAATTAAATAAATAATTAAATAATGGGCGGAATCGGAGGTGACTTAACCCACCTAAGCCGGGAAGGTATATGAATGAAGGATTAGGATTTTTATTTTTTTGTCAACTGGTGGGCTTAAAAGTCCACGACATTACATAGCAAAAATTACATTAGGATGACTCTGGGCCTGGTCATGCCTATCAAGTCCAATAGATGAATCACAGATTAATTATTCTTTTTAACTAAATGGAATTAGCATTAGAAGGGATTCTTATAGATATGATGGGACAACACATTTAAGAGTTGAGTTTACTTCAATTCTATATTATTTTTACAGTAGTGTTATATCTAATCTTTTCTTCTTCTTTTTCACTATTATATCTAATTCTTGAATATGTTGTTTCTCACTTGTCTTTCGTATCAACCGAACTCTTTTTATGAAATGCACATTCAATTTGTTCATTTTACTTGAGTTTAAAGATTCAAAACTTTAAACTTAGAAGCTCAAACCCTAGGATTCGAACTTCGTTCCTTAAACTCCAAGCAATGTATTCAGACACCAAATATTGAACCCAAGATAAAAATTTGAACCCAAACTTGAAATTAGAATTTCAAAGGATACTTAGGTCACATACTTGGGATCCTATATGAAAAAAAAAACCCAAGTATAAGATAGTTGACTCTAAAGTCTAGACCTGGACTTTGAACTCGAGGTCTAGGTCCAGGTTTTGGACCTTATACCCAAACCACATAACTCATCAATTTTAATGTCGCATTTCCATTCAAGTCCAATCTTCAAACCAAACAATAAAATTGAATCTATTACTTGTTAAATTTTATTTGTTCTACTAAACATGTTTTCATAGATTTACAATTATGTCTAAGCAAATTGATTCAGGAAATAATAATAAAGGTATAAGATGATGATGAATTTCAACTATGACACTTATTATTTAGAGGTCAATTTTGAGTTGACACAACTAGTATGAAACACGATTAAACTTGCAAACTTATTAAAATACTTTTGATTGTGTCAAAAGTTACTACTTTATTGTTAAAAACTTGAGATGTCTTAACAAAATATGAGTAACCGATGTTAATTTCTAAAATTTTAAAGAAATTAAAAAATTATAATTAGAGTTAGTCTAGTTAATCGAAGATAAAAACTTCTCCTTATATATTAGGGTTCGAACCCTCCTTTTCATTTGTAATAAAATTGAAAGGTTGTGGAAAATTTTGGAAGTGATTGGGTTTAGCGACGGTAATATGAGGTGGGCTGTTGGAGTGGATGGTGGAAGATGAGGCGGTGACTGCACACGATCACAGCCAGGTGTCCTTAGTACTAGCGAGTGTAGAGAAATAAAAATTCGAAGGCAACGAGCCAAGTACTGCAACGCATAATAAAAAGTGCCAGAAAGCGCGCCATGAAATTCATCTTCTGATGCCGATAATGTCCCCAACGAGAAGCAACAAATGCTTGTTATCTCACCTCAAATCCCTAATTAAGCAACAGGTATATCTCTCTCTCTCTCTCTCTCGCTCGTTTTCTTTCTTTGCGTGACCTTGTGCTTTGTTTGAGGCATTTTTTCGAACACGTGGTGACCATGTTATTCTTAATGAGTAGAGACCCACCCACACATTATCCGAAGGAGGATTGCGAGCTAAATTTCGCTCTCAAATGGTTCCAGATTCAGTGCCTGATCAAGGTATATTCATTAAACTTTGCATCACTATAATTCAAAAAGAAATGTTTATTTTGATTCCGCCATAACCATAAGCATTGTAAAATGTACATGGGACCTGTTAAGTCGTTAACTTGGTTGGTTTTGTGGATTATATTTCTTCTGATTTTTGCTATTACGTATATTTGAGAGTTGAGGCATTGAATTATGAATTGATAGGCCACATTGACATGTCAAAATGGAAAAAGGTGGATGCCAGGATGTTTGGGATAAAACCCTCCATGATTCCTCCACCCCCTTGGACTGTCTTAAAAATTCTTCAGGGCGAAGGTAACATTTTGTTTATACTTGTGCCTTCTCATTCTCACTATATATATATATATATAGATGTATGTATGTATGTATGTATGTATGTATGTATGTTGTGTGTCTGTGCAAGCATTTTTATCCTCTCCAGTTCAATTATCTTTGGTCCAAATTGGTCAGCTAAATAGTGCATTATTTATGACTTTAGCGGGAGTTGGATGGTTTGCTTATCTTATAGTGTATACAGGATTTGAAGCCTACTTAGTGGGTGGATGTGTAAGAGACTTAATCCTCAAAAGAATACCTAAAGACTTTGATGTCATCACCACAGCTAATCTTAAAGAGGTTCTGTAACACTGCCTGTTTAAGTTTTATTTTCAACTCTCGTAGTTTGTGATAAATTGTGCGTGTTCAAAGTCTTTTAGTTGTTTAATGCTATCTTATTACAGATCAAGAAGAAATTTTATCGTTCAGAAATTGTTGGACGACGATTTCCTATATGTAGGGTGCATGTTAAAGGTTCTGTCATTGAGGTTGGTTGATGAATTTTGTATTTCTATTGTATCTTTATGTTGCATTTAGTTTCCTATCTTGATGTTATTATGTTCTTCTTCTGATTTCCTTAACAGGTGTCCAGCTTTGAAACAGTGGCACAACATGCTCAAAAGAAAGAAGTAAATTTATCTCAAATGCCACCTGGCTGTGATAAGAAAGATTTCATTCGTTGGAGAAACAGCACACATCGGGACTTCACAGTTAACAGGTAAGTCATTTCTCCATTCTTTCTTATTTATCTCAATTGAACGTATTTTAGCAACTGTAAACACTCTCTCTATTCATTTGACCTGTGTAAATTCAGTGCCATCTAACTCCAGGACATATTGTGAAATTGTGGAAGCAGTTTGTTCTTTGATCCTCTTGCGAATAAAATCTTTGATTATGCCAATGGGGTGGTGGATTTGAGGTCCTTAAAGGTAACTATTAATTTCATCTAGTTAATAGAAGTCTGCATTTTCTATAACAGTATATTTCCCGATATATAATTTGAAGTTTATTAAGATGTGTTATTGTTGGGTGACATGGGATTAGCTACAAACGTTAGGGCCTGCCAAGTTGTCATTTAAAGAGGATTGCGGTAGGTGTTCTGATCCCTTATGCATAAACTTTGACACCATTTGGATGCAACAGCTGAATATTGTATCGGATTTACATAACTGGATTATATGCAACCTCTGTTATGCAGCAAGAATCTTGCGTGGATTAAGAATTGCTGCTCGTCTGAGTTTGTCGATTTCAAAAGAAACTGAGACTGCAATGCACAAACTTTCTTCATCCATTTCGACCTTGGATAAGGTACCCTGAGGGAACTTTATTTTATTGTTGTATCGGTCCATTGTTGTACATTTCTCTTCCTTTTTTTTCATTTGTCTGTGGGAGGGATGTTGTTCCATTTCACTTATTCAAACTAACATTATTCTTTGCCCTTTCAGTCCAGAATAATGCTGGAGTTGAACTATATGCTGTCTTACGGAGCTGCTGAGCCATCTCTCTGTTTGCTTTGGAGATTCAATATACTCAAAATTTTACTTCCATTTCATGTATGTGTTTTTTCAGTTCCTGGCTTGCTGTATTATAAATTAGGTTCTGAGTCATTAGTTCTATATCTGACAGACTGTTTGTACTGTAGGCAGCATACTTTGAGCAACAGACTGATATCATGAAATCTTCTCACAATTCTACAATGTTAATGGTAAGCGTAGCTATACATGAAATTATTGAAATCCATTTTTGATAAATTGGGAGATTACTTGATCAAAATTGGCATTTCTAAGAAGCAATGCACTGAAAACTACAGAAGGATCTATTGTCACCCAAATTTAGTTTGATTCAATCATTTTTCAAGAATTTTGAAGATAATTCACTGACAGAGATACCTTTAATTTAGATTCTTGAATAGTGTGATCTAAAAGGGTCTCAGTTTTCTCAAATCCAAAGTAGGGAACATTTTGTGAAGTTGTGAATGATGTTAGAACGTTTCACGTCTGTGATTGCAATCCCAAATAGAATTTATGGAACAAGAACTGTTAAAATGTTTAGTATTACTTTTCAACAGCAGCTATGTATTGTTCATTTGGTATTTGGAACTTTACTACTTGAAATGTGATCTAAAAGGGCCTTAGTTTTCTCAAATCAAAAGTTGGGAACATTTTGTGAAGTTGTGAATGATGTTAGGACTTTTACATGTCTGTGATTGCAATTCCAAATAGAATTTGTGGAACAAGAGCCGTTAAAAGATTAAAAGGTTTCTTGTATTACTTTTCCACAACGGTTATGTGTTGTATTGTCAATTTGGTATTTGTATTTATACTACTTGAAATGAAGGTCTCTAGTTATGACTTTTTTTTGGCTCCATGTGGAGCCAAATTATTTATACCCAGCACAACAAGTTATTTAGACTTTATTATTATTTTTTCCATTTTCAACAGAAACTATTCTTTAATTTGGATAAGGTGGCTGCCTGTGATCGACCTTCTGACTGCCGTTTATGGTGAGAAATTTTATTATTATTTTTGTTAATGATTTTTTTCAACATAATATGGCATTCTCATTTTATTTACTCATTTATTATATAAACTTAATTTTGGGCACTAGTTTAACTTGGAATTGTGAATTAAGTAATTACTAATTTTTCTCCATTTATATCAAAGTAAAACCCTTTCATGATACCTCATGGTTAAAGTGCCTACAGAAATAAATGAAAGGCTTATAGAAAACATTTTTCCCAGAAAGTTTTTTATGTTTCATCAAAATAAATGAAGCAATCAAGTTAAATGAGATAGAGCCACCACTTTAATTCATCCAATGGATATATTGGTTGCATCTACTGTGGGGAGCCTGTGGCTGGTGCTTAATGGAGGAATCTTCTGGGGGATGGGAAATGATATTGACTTCTGGAAATGACTTTAACTGAGGTTTGTAGTATGATGTTTGCAGGACTTGAAACTACCTAAGCTAGCTGTGCCTGTGCATTATCTTATTCCGTTGGGAATTCTGCATTTTATACAAAACTTGGTTTTTGTATGTATTGTAGATGTCGCTGCTGATTAATTTAGTGTTTATTACAGGGTTGGCCTGTTGGCAGTTCACCTGGCACTAGTCAATAAACCTCAAGATGCTCTTGTAGTGTTGACTTTTGCTTCTGTAATGTATCATGAAGGATGGGAAAAAGGTGTTAAATTTGCCAGAGACAATGCTCAAGTGATAGTTAATTATACACCTGAGATCTCAAGGTCATCTGAATTTAAATCGGAGGAAGAACTTGCAATAGAAGTTTCCCAATTAGCTTCTTTTGTGCTAGATTCTATTGAAGCTTTAACTGTGACAGAAAGTCTTGTTGAATCAATGTCCAGATATCCTGTTTTCCCATGCTCTGGCCTTGTAAGTACATCTAATTGATATTCAATCCATAAGCTGTAAATTGAAGTAATACTAATTGAAAAATATGTGGTGTTTCTCATGTCATTTATCTGAAGTTAGCTGATCCCGTCATTTTACAATTTATACAGTGTTGTTATGGCACTTTGGCATAAATATTTAACCACATTTTTCATACCTCTTGCCTAAGCGTACCTTGGTTTTCTATGAAAGGACAATGTTGAAAATCCTCAATATAGTTTAAATGATAGTTTTAGCTAGTTTTCCCTACTCTTACTTTTTTAATGGCCTATTACTATACTGTTTCTGTCAAATGTTGACACATGGGGAGGATGTGTGATCTTGTTTTGGTTTTTTCTCCCTGTTTTTCCATCATAATGCCACCATGTACACATGTTTTTCGGAATGATGCTTGTATAAACTGTTATAAATTGCTCAACAATGGTGGTTATTGTGTGCGTAAAACTAAGTACATTTTTAATGTATAAAAAGGTCAAAAAGATGGGAACAGGGTTACTTGGAATGGTCAATGCGAACTTTATCCTGCTCTATAGAATGCAATTTGGCTCATTCCTGAGTTGGAATTCTCATCTCAATGTGAGCCAAACCTATTTGGAATGAATTTTTGCTCTATTGCCATATGTTATCTGTATGGTATGTGCATCTGGGTTGGTACTTAGGACCAACCATGTGGTTGCCATTACTGGGTTGAATTTAAGATAGTTGTTGGATTACTTGTATGTTTTTTAATATGTGCCTAATATGGTTAAAACTTATGTGATTCTTTAGGTATTTGTACCAAGGAGAATAGGCGAAGATGTTGCAGAAATGTTTAAAGTGCTGATGAATGACATCAAATCTTACAATAGGGGAAGAAAGAGTTTTGAGATTGATTACCAATTACTTGGGAAAGGTTATATGCGCGAGATAAGATTTGTACTTGGAAAAATTATTCTAGAAACCATGGACAGTGGAATTTTGCAAGGGAACCACCTGCTGCCTGAGAGCATTAAGGAAACTTGCAATAAGGGAAGAAAACGTGACCTTGTACAAGATATTCTTGTGCTAAAACAAGAGTTGCCCAAAAAACATAAGTTGGTTGAAAAGAAACGCAGTCTTTCCAAGCAAGAGATAGCTATTGATAAGCAAGAGGTTGTTGAAACATGTCAACCACCTCAGGGAGAATTAATTTCACTTCTGGGAGATATGTTGGAGAAGGAAAAATGTCAATTACCTAATGAGGATGCGAATGGAAGGAAGCTAGAGATTACTGAGAATGAGAAGATTCACTTGAAGAAGATGGTAGAGGAGATGCATAACTGTATATCACCGGATAAGGCAACTAAGCAGCAACTAAAGATAGTTAAGAAGCATCAGGGGGAGACCACTAAATTGAAAAATGCGTTAGGGAAGATTCTGAAAGGATGTCATGTAACAGAGGAGGTGATCAGTGAGAAGATTCTGAAAGACAGACAAGTAACAGACGAGGAGAAAGGCGGTGTACCTCTGCTATCTAGTCTCTTCAGCAGTGAGAAGATTCAGAAACGCAAACAAGAAGCAGACAAGGAGAAAGGCAGTGTAGTTCGACTATCTAGTGTCTTCAAGTGAAGTTTTCACGAACTAACAAAATGACATGTATGTTTATTGTACCTTCTCGTTCTCTCTCTCTCTCTCTCTCACACATACACACAGAGTTTGCATGACTAATTCTTTTGTCTGTGCAGGTGTATCGTTAAATCCTAGAAGCTGGGGGGAAATATCCTCATATGCACCGCAGGTTTCGCTCGTTGTAACATTAGGCTGGCCGGTCCCCCTGCCCCATTTTACTCCTCTTTCTTCTGTTCAATAATTTTGATTAGCCTTAGGCTCTTAGGTAAGGGGCATAATGAAATAGTTTGCATTACAAATTTTGTAATATTTCATAATTTATTCAAGGATCTTCTTTTTGAATGCGTATGGTTGGCGCTGAATGAGTATCTTTTCGGCTTTTCCTATCAGGGGGTTGCCTAGATGACTGGCGGGAACTGGAATCTCTTTTTTTGATTTGTTTGGTTTGAATGAACAGCCCAAATAGCGTGGAATGGTGAAATGAACTAGGCTTTATATTAATTTGGCAAGTTGAGCATGGATCTATTACCTATAATTTTGTACAGATGAAAAGATCAAAGAGCAAAATGTTTACTTCTTTTCTTTTTGTCAGCGTGTAGCCTAGTAGTAATAATTTTATTATTTACCCATAAGTTCATCTTAATAAGATGACATTTTTTATGTTAGTAAAACGTACATGTTAATTTAACTTCTTAAGTAAATAAATAATTTTAAATAATTGTTATTTCAAATCTTCCTTCTTACATAATCAAATTTATAGGTGAATTTTATTAACATAAAGAATTAATATTTTCTAAAATTATGACCAAGTATCCTGTCAGGTAAAAACTCAAATCCAAATATTTTTATTTTAAATCATTCTATTTCATTTAAGATTTTATTTTAGTCTACTTTTAACTATTATGTCATCTTATTAATTGTTATCCTAATTCGTGGATAATATAATAATGGTATGTACTTAATGAGCCAAAACAAAAAACTGGTGAGATTAGTTCATGCCACACGGTCCTAACACAATTGGGGGCAACAAGTAAACTCGAGCGCCAAATCCAACATCAGTCTCCTTCCAGTGAAGTGCGTGTCTCTCTCTACCTTCGTTCTTTGGTCAATTCAATTATTGGGTTTTCATTTCTTACCAAAATCTCAAATGGGTTTTTGTTACTTCCGTAAATTATTGCTGAAATCTATCGAATTTGTTCTGTTTTTGCTTCTAATACACTTTCATGTCAATTTCTGAATTTCACAAAGATGTAGTAATCTTTATGTATTTGTGAACTCTTGTTATGATCAATGTTTAGCTCGAAACAATTTTTATCTTTGTAGTGATTTCAACAGGAATTGGAGATGGGTGTTGTTCATTTTGACGCCATTTTGTGGTGCTGGCGGGGAGGTGGGTCTGCTCGGGGAAAGAGTAGATGATGGTGGGGGGGTGGGTCTGCCGAGAGAGAGAGAGAGAGGGAGGGGTGGGTCTGGACGGGGAGGGTCCGGTACCAAAAAACCCCTGATTTGGATGGAATGTCAACAGATTTGGATGGAATGTTTTAATTTTCAACAATGCTACACATATCACATTTTTATACTATAATTTTATATTATTTTATGTGATAATCTATATGACATTCATACATCGGACACCAAAAAAATAAAAATAAAAATCCTAAAAATAAAAAAATACTCTATCAGTACAATAATAACACGTAAGATAGTAGAATAAATATGGTATGAAAATATGATAGAATAGCATTATTGTTTAATTTTTTATGTTAATTTTTGTTATCTTTATAATTTATTTGATGTTTTTATTTATGCTATATTATGTTTATGTATATTTATATTAATTTGGTATGTTACTAATAAAAAAAATAAAAAAATAATAGGGTCCTCGAATACTCAATAGAGATCCCAATTACCAGGCGGGGTAGGTAAGGTATTGGCACTCGCTCGTTGCCATCCTTATTTGCCATCCTCTTAGGTAAATTCAAGAATATTTTTTCGATTAGGTAAATTCAAGAATTTTTTATTCTAAATCAAAAAATTTAAATGACTTTAAAACTTAATACTTCTTCTTTGTACATATTATGGATGGAGGAATGTTATCCACATTTTACAACGACCTTTTTTATTATTATTCTCATTTCACAATGTATTTTCATAATCTAAATCATTCATATTTTAGAAAATTATTTGAAAATTATTTCTGTAAAAAATAAATTAAATCGAAAATTGTTTGATTATGTAATCGTTATAAAGAAACTACCGATACATTAAATTATTACAAAAACCGTTTATTTATTTGATTACAGTTACATAACTAAATGACTTGCGATTTAGTTAATTTCTTTGTAAAGATATTTTTTATAATTAGATATAACAAATGAACGGTTGTGATCATAAATTTACGATACGAATTGAAAATAAAAAAAGAGAAGGTGAATTTGGAGAAAGTAGATAGCATTCCACTTATGAAGGTAGATTGGGTGAATCTAAGCCTTTCAACAACTAAAAAGGTACAAAAGTTGGTTAGATGCTAAAATGGTATGACTTAACTAATCTACTAAGTATAACAATTCTAATTGGGTAATTAAGATTTTTTTACTTTTAATTTCATCATAAAAAAGAAGAAGGCTCAATTGGGGTGGAGCGCATGTGATCTGAGGTACCGTGAAACAAAAGCACTGCCTAGTGCCGACCAAACTCCAATGATTGGGTATTTGGATTGCATAAACAAAGTGAAAACAAACTCTCACTTTGAGAAATAAACAATTTTGTTTTATTTGAAATCACAAATGGGCACACAACACATGCCAACCAGGTGACCGTTGTTAGGACATATAGACAGAGAGACATATTACATAGAAAGTCCATCTCAATCCACATGATCCAACGGTCACATTTCACTAGCCGTTGTGTTTGAAAAAAGTGAGGGAGGGTTTTAGGTCTTTGTCCCCTTGAGTACCCACTGTTTCTTTCACTTTATTATAGTAGTAGCTCTCTCTTTATTTCTACTGCCCTGTGTATTTGTAGTAGATTCAGTGGGCTCTCTCAGCCTTCAGTCTTAGATGCTCTCTAGGTGCAAAATCTAGGGTGAAGGAGTTTCTTACCTCTTTTGCTCACTTGGGTTTGATTTTTATTGTTCCTTCAGATCATCAAAAACAACAAAGATGGTTACTTCTGATGAGAACCGTGCCAATCTGGTCAGACCCACAAATGTGCAAGGTGAATGGGGTTGATTTTTGAACAAACTTAACATTGGGTTTTGAAGATTGAGAGTGAAAATGGAATCAAAAGCCCAAGATTCTGACACATTTTTTTTTGTTTTTTTGAATAAAAATGTAGGAGGACTAGAAATGGGTAACAGGAAATTTGGGCAGCAGATTAGGAACAACAGGAGGGCTTTAGGAGTCATTAACCAGAGTTTAGTGGGAGCTCAACCATACCCTTGTGTTGTTAACAAGAGAAGCTTCTCAGGGTATTTTTTTCTCTTTAGTCTTCAATTATTCATCATTCAAGGTTGTGTTTTTCTTGAGTTGATTTTTGTTGGGCTTTTTTTGTTTTGTGCTCAGAAAACAAGAACTCTGTGAAAAGAAGCAGGCAGATCCAGCACATAGACCAATTACAAGGTAAGAATTTGACCTTTAATTTTCTACTTTTAGTTTCCATTTCTTGGCTGTAGAGAGAAGGTGGGAGAAAGAAATCAAATTCAAAATTCAAACTTAGACCTTTAGATCTTTCATGCTTCAAAAATGAAACGGTTCCCATTTTGAGCCGGTAAGGCAGAACTATAATTTTTTGCGGCCTTGAGGAGAAGGTTCGCCCTCAAGCTTGAGAACCCAAACATTTTCCTGTGTCAGCTGAGTGTAATCATCAGTCATCAGTGGCTGTGTTGAGAAAACACTATAATTTTGTTTTTGTTTAAATCTTGATTTGATTTTGATTTGTATTTGGATTCTTTTATAGGAAGTTTGCGGCACAAATTGCAAGCACACAGCAATCTTGTCCAGAGGAAACTAAGAAACCCAATCTGCCAAACACATCCGCCACCAACCCAATTGGTTTTGGAGTTTGTATATTCATAGATGAGGAATGCAAGTCACCTGAAGACCAGGCTGACCAGCCAGTGCCCATGTTTTTAGAGCAAGCAGAAGCAATGCCTGATGAAGTGGACAATACGGTAATTCTTTCTTTCTGAAAGACATGTCAAGTTTTTGGATTGTGTTTGTTTATTGGCAAACCCATTTGCTGACTCACTTTAAAACTACATCTTTTAGAAGGAGGTTGAAATGGAGGATATCGTGGTTGAAGACCCGGTTGTAGACATTGATGGCTGCGATTTAAAGAATCCACTTGCGGTTGTAGACTATGTTGAGGATCTCTATGCTTATTATAGGAAAATGGAGGTAACTTTCTCATGATTTCAATGTACTTTGAAGTTGAAACATTGAATTCTAGCATTTAGCTTTGAAGTTGAAACATTTTATGGTTGAATTAATAGTTTCTGCAACTGATAGGTCAATCAGCCTTTAGCCTAAATGATTCTATAGTTGAAAATTACCCTACTACCAATTCATTTTCAAATACTCATATGACATAAAATTGTACCAAACTATTCAAGATACATGACTTGAATAATATGACATACGTATATTTTTAAACTCATTAGATCCGCGCGAAAGCGCGCCAAATAAATAGCGTAGGCTCACTTGATTGTTAGGTGGATCCTTATTTGAAGACTTGCTGAAGTCTAATTTAGCAGCCACATTTAAAGTTACATATCTTGAATGACACACTAATAAGTTATTGTGGATTTCTCTATAAGGCAATGACAGAATAATAATATCTACATATCGGAAGCATTTATATCAGGCCTAAAATTTCATCTAATCATTGGTTGGCTTGCAAATTGATTTTGAAAAGTTTGTTGTAAAATGCATGTATAACATTGTCATTGGATTTTTCTCAGCACAAATTGATTTCTTACCTATTTTAGCAAAAACTGTTGATCCCGCTCTTTGAATAGCCAATTTCCTTTTTGATTCCAAATAAAGTAACTGAGTAGGAAAACATCAATTTCAACCCAAGCGTGTGATGACTTAAAAAAATTCATATTTGCAGGGTTTGAGCTGTGTCCCACCTAACTATCTGGCACAACAATTTGACATCAATGAGAGGATGAGGGCCATACTAGTTGACTGGCTTATTGAGGTATACTAATCTTTCCTACTGGATCAATATGCCTAAAATGGTAATTGGGTTCCTCATGCAATATTTATCATCTACGGATCTTGTTTTATCCAACGTTGTTTACAACTGATTAATTTGCTTATTTGAATCAACAGGTGCACGACAAGTTTGAACTCCTTAATGAGACATTGTTTCTTACTGTTAATCTCATAGATAGATTTTTATCCCAGCAAACAGTAGTGAGAAAGAAACTTCAGTTGGTTGGTTTGGTTGCCATGCTTTTAGCATGCAAATATGAGGAAGTTTCTGTTCCTGTTGTGGGGGATTTAATTCTCATTTCGGATAAGGCTTACACAAAGAAGGAAGTCCTGGACATGGTAATTCATTTTTCTGTGATCATCCTTAATGGTTGTGTGTACTTTGGAAGTAAAATTGCTTCTTTAAGCAGTAGTTCTAACCGAACTTCTCTTTCATAAATTTGCAGGAGAGCTTGATGCTGAACACATTGCAATTCAACATGTCTCTTCCAACACCATACGTTTTCATGAAAAGGTTCCTCAAGGCTGCTCAATCTGATAACAAGGTCAGTAGTAGTTAGTTATTCGTCCAATTTCAATTTAGTTTATCAGTGTAATAGATTCTGAATTATCTTTTAATGACCTCAAAACAGCTTGAATTGCTATCCTTTTTCTTGATCGAGCTGTCTCTCGTGGAGTACGAGATGCTTAAGTTTCCACCATCTTTATTAGCTGCCGCTGCTGTCTATACTGCTCAATGTTCTCTTTATGGGTTCAAGCAGTGGAGTAGAACCTGTGAGTGGCATACAAGCTACTCAGAAGATCAGCTTTTGTGAGTTTTTTGCCTTTATATGAGCTTCATTCCTTTTTTTTTCACAAAATATGATTACATTACATGAACAATTACTGATGGAGTAAATTCTTGACTGCCATCAGAGAATGTTCTAGAATGATGGTCGGTTTCCATCAAAAGGCAGCAACTGGAAAACTCACAGGGGTATATAGGAAGTATTCTACATCCAAGTTTGGCTTTATTGCAAATTGTGAAGCACAGACCCAACTGTAGCAGGCAGGGGTGCGGAGGACTAAGAGAGAAGCTAACTTTTGAAATTAAACAAAAAAAAAATTTAATATAATTGGTAGAATACAAATGTGTGACTTGTAATTTTGTAAATACATTTTTTCTCTTATTCTATTCTTCTTATGAATATTATAATTGAATAAAATGTCACCTAATTCAAACCTCACAACATTAATTGGATACTTGATCTTTATGGTTATGGGTTTATATGTTTAATTGATTAATATTGGTTTTGTTTATTTGCTAAGAGTGTGTTTGGTTTGGGTTTATTTGAACCCATTTTTGCATCTTATTCTTGACCAAACTTCTATTACGTAATTTCTTATTTCCATATACACTTGTAAAAACTTGCAACCATTGGTGATTTATTCTTATATTTATTTTGTTAAAACAATCAGACATCTTCAAAGCCCAGGTTCTTAGTTAAATACTAAAATGTAATACAATCAGCTGATGAGAAATTAAACATTAGTTAGAAATCCATTCTCAAAAATAAACCCTGAAACCATAGTAGGTATTCAGGTAAAAGGGAGCGGAGACCCTACTTGGTACTCAAAAAACCTAGTGAATAATAACCAGAGAAAGAAGGAAGAGACAAAGGGTAGTGAAAGAGAATTAATAGTTGTTCTTTTTTTTAAAAAAAATAATGTCATGAATACAAAATTTCTTCATTTTCTCAAGAGAGTAGAGTGAAAGAGAATTATGACTTGAATTCATTTCCGATTGATAGATGTTATAGCATTGAGCAAAATAGCAATTTTGTTTTGAACTTTTGAAGTTTTTTTTTTGTTTCTTTTTGGTGAACTTGAAGGTTTAAAATATCAATAATTTTGAATATCTAATTTATGAGAAATTTTGGACTATGGCTATTTTATTTATTTATTAAAAGATGTAATTCATTAGAAATTTATAAGGGAGTAACAGAGTTTAGAGTTAGCTGGTCCCAAAGTCAGATAGGAGCTTCATGGAACCAATCAATCCGACCAGCACAACGCAATGCAAATGAGCTGCCATATTACAATGACATAAAAACAACTATAATTAGTAAATAAGCATACTCCTTTAGTTTCATCCAATAAATGGTCATTCGATGCAAAATCGGAGTCCGAATTATGAGGATTAGATACAATAGATTATGCATCAAACTCCAACAAAAGAGAATTAAAACCCGCATCCACTAAAAGTTCCAAACCATGTGTATCGTACCATTATATCTAGTGCTATAAAAAGATAAATTTCACTGGAACGCTCCAACGATACCCGTACACTATTCACTAACACGTTCTAGTGACACGTAATACTTGCAACGACGTCGTATCCACAAAACGACATTACTTTGCTTGTTCCATGTTTCAACCTTTCCACCAACCACCATGGCAGTAGTATCACTCTCCTTCCTCGAATATCCAATTTTTTAGTACCAAAAAAATTAAAAAATTCCAGTTTTATAATCCTTCTTATATAAATAACCCTGCAAGATTCAGATCTTTGCCACCAAACCCCTCTCCCTCTTTCTGCCTTCTCTCTCTCTCTCTCTCTCTCTTTCTTGCTCGCTCAGAAGCAACACCATGGCAATGGCAACCACACCTCACTCTCTCCTACTCCAGAACCCAAATGGCAATTTTCTCAAAAACCCCAAAATGCCTTTCACCACCATCCCCATGACCTCCACTCGATTCACCACCACCACCATAGTCACTAAGCCCATCTCCATCAAATGCTCGACCACCACCCCGACCCACATCCAAGATCGCGCGCCAACCCAGCCCCAATCCCAGGATCGGGTCTTCAACTTCGCCGCCGGACCCGCCAATCTACCCGAGAAAGTCCTCAGGAAGGCCCAGTCGGAGCTCTACAACTGGCGCGGATCTGGCATGAGCGTCATGGAAATGAGCCACAGAGGTAAAGAGTTCATGTCAATAATCCAAAAGGCCGAGTCAGACCTCCGAACCCTCCTCAACATCCCACCCGAATACTCCGTCTTGTTCCTCCAAGGTGGCGCCACCACGCAGTTCGCCGCCATACCCTTAAATCTCTGCAAACCGGACCACAAAGTCGATTACTTGGTTACCGGGTCGTGGGGCGACAAGGCCTTCAAGGAGGCCCAAAAGTATTGCAAGCCCAAGGTGATCTGGTCGGGGAAGTCCGAAAAGTACACAAAGATTCCGGCTTTCGAGGAATTGGAGCAGAGCTCGGACGCCAAGTATTTGCATATATGCGCCAATGAGACCATTCATGGGGTTGAGTTCAAGACCTACCCATCTCCCAAAAATGGGCTCTTGATCGCTGATATGTCCTCCAATTTTTGCTCCAAGCCTGTGGATGTGTCCAAGTTTGGGATAATCTATGCTGGGGCCCAGAAGAATGTGGGCCCATCTGGGGTCACCATTGTGATCATAAGGAAGGATCTGATTGGCAATGCTCAAGAAACCACTCCTGTGATGCTTGACTACAAGATTCATGATGAGAACAAGTCTTTGTATAACACACCACCTTGTTATGGTATATACATGTGTGGGTTGGTGTTTGAGGATTTGCTGGAGCAGGGTGGGTTGGCTGAGATTGAGAAGAAGAACAAGAAGAAGGCTGGGATTTTGTACAATGCTATTGTTGAGAGCAATGGGTTTTACAGGTGCCCAGTTGAGAAGTCTGTGAGGTCACTGATGAATGTGCCCTTTACGCTTGAGAAGTCAGAGTTGGAAGCTGAGTTTGTGAAGGAGGCTGCCAAGGAGCAAATGGTTCAGCTCAAGGGGCACAGGTCAGTGGGAGGCATGAGAGCCTCTATTTATAATGCTATGCCTTTGGCTGGGGTTGAGAAGTTGGTTGCTTTCATGAAGGATTTCCAGGCAAAGCATGCTTGATTTGAACATCCTCTCCAATATGCTCATCTATTCCCTCTCTCTCTCTCTTAACATTCTATTAGAGTTGTTAGCATCTTTGTTTTTATTTTGTTTTGTCATATTTTTGTTTTCTTCTTTGCTTTGTTTGTTTGTTGTGTAAGGTGAGTGGACAGTAAGAAGTGTTTTTGGATGCATGTTTATGCAGTTCTTGTCATGTGGGATGTAGTTAATGTCCTACAAGTTTAGGGATTTAGGTCAATTTGCTATGTTAAAGTTTTGTTGTCATAAGATGAGTAATGAATAATTCAATTCTTGAGTAAGTAATTCTGTCGGCTCTTGCATTTATTCTTCTTTCGTTTCAAGTTAGACGTCTTCTCTACTTTAAGTCAATCACGCTATTTTCCCTTAAAAAACATATTTGAGCAACTTATACTCTTGAAAAAATTGTATTTATTTTTTATATTCTGATATACTCTGGGAAAATAGCAAATCACCCTCCGACAACCCTACTCTCCCAAAAAGAAATGCGAGTAGAAAAATCTTTGGGCATTGAGTGTTTGTGAGAGGATTGTTTATTTATTGGAGACAAGGATCCATCATCATTCATCAGTCATCACCCACCCGCAAACCACCCGATGGTGAAATGGATGGTCACAGTACACATTGATTCACAACCATGGGAAACAAAATTAAAGCGTCACTTAAATAATTAATAAACAATGGCATGTAATAGCAACGTGAACAAGAGAGTGGCAACAGAGGCAAAAACACACCAGCTGACTGCTGAGGCTACCATTTGGGCTTAAATTGTACAAGTAATCAGATCAGAAGCCTTCTGAGTTCAGAACCCCGCAACCCCACCCCCAAAGAAAAATCAGATGTCGCATAAACCATGCCTTCAACTTTCCAATAAGTTTATTGTCCCGATATCTCTAAAGCATGGTTTGCTTTGCTACACTCTACAATAAATTGTGGGGGAGAACTGGAGAAGGTTCCTTCCAGATGGAATAACTGAGCACGGCCAAACTGTTCTCTCTATCTCTTCGTGATGTATATTGCTTTGTCGTACTTTACATTTGCTGGACAGTGTTGAGAAACAATAGTTAACTGTTACAAAAGAATACAAGATTTACTATGACCGCACCTACGCCTTTCAATCTGGACGCAAGCAGCTGGTTTTCGGGCAAGAATTCTCTAGAATCTTCAGAAGTGCCCTATGAAAATGAGAATCTAGAGAAAAGAGAAACAGCAGATCCTGAAGCATCACTTGCTGGGCTAGGAGGAACATCTGCAGATGTGCGGTATGCTTGTTGACACTTCTGCATCTGCATTAAGTATATAAAATGCAATTGACAATCAAGTAAGACCGCAACGGAACCTTAGAAACTTCCATATTGACTCATGCTATCATAATGTGGATGCATCCCATCATTGATAATTATTTATGGAACAATGTAAAGGAAGTGTTCCATTGTCTCTGACACTAGGTCAGTCATTATATGGAACGCATGAGAAACAAGCAATAGCGTCAGCATTATTATTAAATGGGCTATACAATACTTGCCGATTCGATTATAGTCCCCTATAAAATCCTGTTGCAGGCTCTTCCAAATAATCAAAGCTGAGGGGTTAATAATGTTTCATGTTATGTTCAATTAGTGGTCCTGCTGTCATTTAGGCAGGTCCAAAACTTATGCGCTATAAGTTTAAGGGCATCTTTAATGTCATGCCATAGACGACTGCTAACTATAACTGCAACATAAACTATGAGATAAGAATTTCACCTCTTCTGGACTAAATTGAAGAAGCATAGCAACTACAGGTAATAGAGCCTCCACTTCACCTAAATTTGAGTAAAAAAACACCATCAGACTTTCCAACATCACTTGTATCTCACTGGGTGATCATTTGAATATAGAAAAATCTATGATTCTTACATCAATCTTTCATAGAAATACCTGTTTCAAGAAGCTTTAATATTACATTTTTCAAGTAAGTCATATCTACTCCTTCCCTCTTCTGCATTCTTTCCATGTTGCGAAGCTCAGCCTTCAACATGGCCTCCTACATATATGTCATTACATTCACAAAATCGTATCAAAAAGGCAAAAAAAATGGTAGGTGATTTCACCTTACACTAAATATCAGTCACTATTGCCATTCATTGGCATATCCATTTCAGATATGCTCAATTCATTAAAAAATTCTATTGACTCATTCCATGACTTACTAAAACATTCAAAAAAGAATCCAAATAACTGAAATAAACCAAGCCAAAAGAAAATGGGATAATATATGCAAACATTCAGGCTTCTTGATACCTGTTGGCTATGCAGACGATTCTCATGCTCCAGCTCCTCAAGTTCCTCCTGAGTTGAAACAATAAACATGTATCAGAACTGCACTATAGAAAAGTAGTAATCAAGATGGGGGATTACACACCTGAAGCGCTAAAATATGCCGCTGTGACTGTGCCAGCTCTTCCTCTCTTTGTGCTTGTTGCCTTGCTAAAATCTGAAATTCATATTAAACCAGAACATGAATATATGGATGCACAGCATGTAAAAAGAGAAAAAGGGTGCAAGTCTGTGATAGTATATCATTGACTTGGAGCTCATAGTAAGATCTTGAACCTCCATGTAGGCAGGTTATTATAAATATCACCACCTTCAACCACCATACAATATCAGTAAGAGGATGTAGGACCACCTCAGAAACTATTACTCGGCGAGAAAACTAAGATATTAATGATAAACGAGGGAAAACAACAAACAGAGATGAAACTGTGATTACCATCAAGTTCATCACTGCAGAAATGAAGCACCTAGATATTCTAATTTGATCCATTCCAGTTGTCTTATTTGATCACAACTACAAACCTCTAGCCTGACCATCCATGCTAATATAAAGGGTCCAAGAAAAAGCTTGAGTTTCACTTTTTTCTTGCCAAGACTTGAAAGTAAATATAAAATAGAAAGCACACTGCAAATATGATTACCAGAATCTGCTGTTCTGCTGCAGAGGTGCTTATACTTGATGCATCCTGTTTATGCATGCCTGATTATACCATTATGAAGAGAGGGATACGTTAGAACTCCACTAGGCACCCCCATAAGGTTAAAAACTCCTTAAATCCAGTAATACAAAAACTCGATCTAATGGGAACAGATAATAAGTGTACTCAGGATGTCCTACCTGTGTTATAATGATCATTATGATCAGCCTGAGATTATATACCACAATGTCAGAACAAAGGATTAAAAAAATGGGGGAAAAAAAAAAAAAACCATCATAAACTTAAAGTGCCAGGATAAAGTTTAGATGTTACTCAAAAGAAAAAGAAACCTACAGGTGGTCTTGACTCCAAAGATTGATGAAGATTCTTATTATCATCTACAAGTCTAGAAATTTCTTTGTCCTTCTCCTCCATCATTCTATCAGCAAGATCACGAAATGATTTGTGCTCCTCCTACAAAAAATGAATACACTTGAGATGACATGAAAATTTAAACATTATATCAGAGCTATAAAAAAATAATGCAAATTACCTTCAATTTCTTATACCGTAATTTGAGCTCTTCCAATTCTTTTTTTATATCTTCTCCAGAAGATGCTTCATTTTGAGCTCTCAACGTATCACATCTTACTGCAAAAATGTTTATTCCAGAATAACTTCAACTTTGAACAATAAGCACTTCTTAGAACTAGGATAAGATAAGCATAGAAAAGGAAAAAAAGAAAAGAAAAGAAAAAAAAATTTAAGAAATATGGTTTGAAATTGGATTAGCATGGAGATATTACCCCTCCATGTTTCTTCCAAATTATTAAGGCTTGCTTCCCATGCTTCTTTTGCTGATCGGTAATGGGCATTAACAGAGTCAAGCTTTGTTTCTAAGCTCTTGATCTGCTGCATGGCATTGTTAAGAGCTGCATCTCTATAACAAAGTGAAACCAAAAGATCAAGTTCATTGCTTTACACCTCACAGAAGTATATTCCTAGCTCTGAAAACAATTAAACAACACTCCATGAAGAGTGGAATGCTTTCGGAAAACACACAAGATTAAACTACATTGGGGAAAATAATGGCCATCATGACTGAAGTAATTCAGATTGTGAAAATGGGAATAATCGCCTAGAACTCTAAAATAGCTAATTGCTGGAATTTGTTGCATCTGACCAGTAGTATGTACTTCTGGTATAATTGATAATAATATTTCCCCTTTATGAGTGAAATTATATCCAGACCATTTCTGTATTAGTCTTATTAACTTATTAATTCAATAAGTCATGGATAAATTACATAATCCCACTCAGAAATTGACTAGTGAAAGAATGAAACAATATCAAACCAAAGACCTATAAAGCAGAGCAATAGAAAAGCTAGAAAACGTAAATGATTAGTTACTCATGGTGCTAAATTTTTCTCTGTATCTTGAAATTACCTGCACAAAATTCATATTAATGTAGTTTCAGTATAGTTATTTAACACATTATCAGTCTAATACTGGAAGTTCCTCCAACTCAACTGATAAGTTAATACTTTCCAGTTAGAAAATAACAACCCTCATTAGAAAGAAAAATACGAAACAAATGAATTCCAAATTAAAAGATAGGGCAGTGCATTGATGTGACACATCTTTGGGCTTATTAGTTATTGCATGATAGAAGGAGAAGAATTTTCCCAAAGAAATAAAGAAAGAATTAGGGTAAACGGGCTTTGAAACTCACTATGACAATTCAGCAACAATTTACCTTTCTGCTAGTTCTTTATAGTGATTACTCAAAGCATCCTGAAGATCTTGAAGGGCCTTATGCTTTTCAGCAGAGGCAATTGATATTTCTTTTTCAGCTTCCTACAGGACAAAATATATGTAATTAATAAAAGCGATTGGCAGATGCACATGTCAGTTCAAGATTTTTCTTCATGCTACAAAAATAAAGATCAATTACAAGCACCCACTTTTAGTGCCTCCTCAAGTTCTTTGACTTGTTCGGAGTCTTTAGCTGCAGCTAGATCTGCATCCTTCTTTTGGAGAAGTGCATGAGCACGGACTTTGTAAGAAGAAAATTCACTTTGAAGGCGGTTGATCTGCAAGAAATGATAGGTAGAACAAATGAGGACAGAAGACAGATCAGGAAATATTTAAATGTGAACTTCATCTTCAACAACATCACAGCAAACTTTGCTGTATAGTTAAGCAAGAACATATCCCTTGATACAATTCTGCAAGTTATGTGCACGTCTGAGAGGAAGATTCCAATAATGGAGGAACATTCAAACAAAATCTTCTGTTAGCTCTAACCAAACATATTTCCATCCAATCAATGGTTGTCCCACTTCTGTAAAAGCACCAATAAATGAAACTGTTGACTACCGTCTTCTAACTCAGTTGAATGCATCATGCAGGTGCCCTCACCATGAGCTCTTCCCTACAGTTGTCAATCTTTAAGATATGACAGCACTCTCTGTCTATAGAATTTTTATCTCCCATAGCAATCCAAATCCCCCCTGATCCCAGATATGTGTGTGTGTATAACTAATATATATATAACTAACTTATACTAACACCGTTATTATTATCAACAAAATATTCACTAAAGTTTAACCGCAATAAAAAAAGGGGGAAAAAGAAAATATATAGTTCTCCGCACATTCACTAGAGGGGTGGATGATGATGATGATGGGAGAAGAGAGAGTGAGTTTGTACCTCCTCCTTGACGGCTGCAAGTTCAGCATCTTTCGCATCAAGCATTCGTGTTTGTGAAGACACCTCTGATTCCAGCTGGCCTGCCCAATAGGAAAAGCATGCGACACTGATATAAATAAATATATATACACACACCTAAACAGATGAAAATTCAGTAAGGAATAAGAATATACTTCTCATTTTGGCTACTTCGATTTCAGCACATATCCGGTTGCTCTCAGAAGTTTCCAGCTTCGTTTTCAATGCCTGGAAGGCAGCTTCCCAGCTCTCCTTTTCTTTCTCCTGAAAAAATGATATACTTTTAGGATATGTCAAATCTAGAAGCAGTATATCACAAAAGGCAAAGCTAATGGTAATATTTGTTGAAGACGTAAAAAAGCATCCCTCTAAGTCAACAAAAGTGCATCAAATAAGGAACACACATTACAGACTTCCAAATAAGAATTAAAATAATTTTGAAAAAAATAATAATTCTTATCCTGGAGGCCTGTAATACATTTGCATAAGATTTTATTTATCCTATGAGTGAAATTTGTACATGCTCATTTTTCAGGTGAGCAAGCTCTCCTTTTACAGTTTCCACAGCAGCCCTAAGCCTTGCTGCCTCACCCGTTGACGCTGCTTCCATCTCTGCAATCTTAGACTCTTTCTCCGCAACTAGCATCTGGAAAATCACATTTGTCAATTAGTCTGATCCATTTGCAAATTAATGAACTAAACTAGAAAATGTACTCAAGCTCATTAATAACTTAATAAGCTGAGATCAGCTTGTTCTCAATCCAAAATTAAACAAATTAGAGTCAAAGATTTGATGCTTGGCTCACTTACTTTCAGCATTATCTATAAGTCATTAAAAGATGGGGTGCACATTATAATAAAAACTCTCACCTGCAGTGAAGAAATAGTTTCAGTTGCTTTATTTCTATCAGATGATGCATCAGCAAGTTGGGCTTCCAGACTCTCCAAATTCTGAAGAAAACAGAGACAAAAGAGTAACTAAAGCACTCCTTGGTAAATGTAATAGCAGGGAAAGAAACACAGTACTTTTTATTATAATTAAATAGGGCCACAAATTTAGGCATATGAATGCAAATACACCTTCTGATGTTTAGCAGAGAGTTCAGCTATTGAAGCTTGCCTTTTTTCATCAGCAGCCTGCAGCAACCCTCGCATGTCTTCCAACATCTGATATAAATGCATTTGTAGTTGTCAAATAAATTGAAGGTCTAAATCTAAGGGATACTCGAAGCATACAGATGGATGGTACAAAAACATGGTAGGCTATCTCTATTAATAGACACACAAGAAGATGCAATGGACTTCTTGATCCATCAACAGCAAAGTATGAAAACAGAAACTGAAATTCCTGTAGTATAAGTGTAAACCTTCTTACCTGCTCCTTCTCCAAAATTGTCTGTTGCAATGCCTCAATAGCACTCTCTTTTGGTTGCAATGAATGTCGCAATTCCTCAATGTTGTCTCGTAATCTGAATGTCAGCACCACAATTACAGTCAAGATAGTAAATGACAGAAACATTTATGAGTTTCTCAATATATACACAAATTGGTCATAGTAGGAAGTTAACTGGAGATTTACTTATTGTTTGCACTTCTTAATTGTTGCCTCTCTGCATCAATCGCTTTCAGTGCGTCATTTGCTTGTTGCCTGGTTCTGTCCAGCTCTTGCTGCAATGCTGACTGTTGGGATACTGCTCGCTCAGCTGTTTCATTTACTGCACGAAATTGAGCCTCAAGGTCATCTTTTTCCTGAAAAAAGACATTATCCACACCTGAACTAAATTTCCACTTAAACAGTAGTTTTCCTTTTATACCAAAATTCATTCAAACCATAGAGAGATAATTTACCTTTTGAATATCTTGAATTCGCTGCTTGGCTCGTTTGTGAAGCCTGCTGAATTTCAAGTCAAGATCAGAGTACTTCTCTTCCCGTTCTTTTATTTCTTGATCCAACTTCTGTTGAGCTACACAAAGGAACAAACAATGACACATTTTCAGACTACGAACAAATCATACGAAGAATCCAAAGTTATAAGCTACATTTTCTAACAGAAACAACAAATTATGAATGACTGAGACATAATCTGACCTTCAGCAAGCTTTGCAGAGAGGTCTTGCGCTTTCGCATCTGCTTCCGAGTACTCTTCTCGGAGATGCTTCAGAGCCTCTTCTGCAGCAGCCCGTGTTTGTTTCTCTTCCACAAGCTGTACATTCAACAACTCTATCGTTTGACGGAGTTGCTCCACCTCTCCTGATTCACCACCTTCCTGCACACTCGGTTCTGCTTGTTTCAAACTCTGAAAGCCTTCGAACTGAGACTTGAGGAATTCGTTCTGGAATTTGAGTTCCATGACCATCTGGACAAGCTGATCATGAGCATCGCCATCGCTCGAGCACGAGCGGCCATTCTCCAATGCGAGATCTCCATTGCTGCTGTGTTTCGTTTCAGACGAGCGTTTCTGAGGTTTCAAATTGTCTCTCATTTGAACCTCAGCCTCTTCGGCCATTTTTGCGCTCGGTTGGACCTCGTGTTTACACAACCAACTCCTACCTGAGAGAGACAAACACAAAAACTTCAAGGCGGTGCCTCTGAATGTGTGGATCTCATCGCATCAGATCAAAACCAGAACAAGAGGCGAAGCCAATTCAATGTTTCAGGAAAATCGAGACGATAATGAAATTCGAAGCAATAAGTTAACTGTACCTTTTCGGCAGCTGAAGGATGGAGATCGATAAAGCAAAACAAATTGGTTATTACTCAATTTTGGCTGAATTGGCGACGGTGATGATGGAGAATGGAGACGGAGATCGGTGGTGTCGCTCGGCTGGGTGTGTAACGCTGGCCAAACACAGACGCTAGCGCGGGAGTGAAACGAACGCTGCCGTTTTACCCACGGACTTGCGTCTGCTATAGCCTATAGCCTTTAAGCATCTCTAACGGTGGACGACTGGACGTATCGTAATGTGGAAATACTTTAGGGTGTTTTGGTAATTGAATACCCTTTTCGAGCTCGTAGACTGTAACTTTAGTTGAGCCCAAATTAGTAATGTGTACACCCAAACTGGAGTGGCATCCAAACTCAATTCCAACCGGAACTTTTCATGAAGCCCAAGTTCTCAAATTTTAGTTTAAATATTGAATATTTTATTCACCCCTAAACTTAAGTAATCTTGCTATCAAGTTTAATAAATAAATAAAAATTCTTACTATCGTCTCTCTCTTCAGAAAATTACCAAATAACTCCTATGTATAAATTAAATAAATCCGTTTTCTTTTGTTTTTCTTCAAAATGCTAAATTATTTAGCTCATTAGGGCCCTATCTTACCATTTACACTAATCTTGAGGGCTTAATATAAATGTTTCTTTATTGTCTTGAATCCCTTGCAAGTAAAGCAATTCCCTTTTTTTTTCCACTCAATTTCAAATTCATTCCTTTCTTAATGATGCATCATAATAGACCAAAAACCCATTCAAGTAATCATATGCAAGTAAGTATATGATTCAAGCAAAAATTAGAAATCGCATAGCATATGCAATATATATGATAATAGTAAACTGGTAAAGCCATAAATATGTTAAAAATAAAATTACCCAAAACCAATAATGTTTCTTCTATAAATTTTCCTTTTTCTGATGCATTCAACATATTAATGCAGTAAAGTTTTGATTACATGAGCATAAAATGGAAAACAAGGGTGATCCTCAACAAGCTTCATCTTCTCCCCATCTGATCTGGGGTTCATTTCTTTCAGGGTCATGGCTACTTTATAAGAAATTTGTTGCTGGTTCTCCCAAAATTGGTTATGGCGGGAAAAGGAGAAGAAAATCTGATGCTTAGTTTAAACTCTCTTGTACTCTAAACCACTGGTATGAGTCTGCGAACCTCACCATCGGCGTAGATAGCAAAAGAGTGAAAATGGTTGGTTAATGAAGTTGTATAATACAAGCAGAATACAATTTACTTTCCCCTCCAAGGACAACAACATGCCTTTGCCGTAGCAATTTAGCAATGGAGATCTACGCCTACCTACGTCTATCAAGCTCCCCCAGCATTTCTTTCTGAACTCTGACCTCCTGAAAATCATGCAAAGTGATTTAAAAACGCGAATTGCCAGACCAATAAAAGAAGTTCAACAGTATCAATCCCAAAAGACACCATAAGAGACAAGTTGCAAAACTTTAGTGACTTGGAAATATAAAGCTCTGCAAAGACAAAGAAAAGGAGGCATTCAAAATATTTTCCAGTTCAGGGAACAGCGTCTTGGGAACCATATGGGAAAAAACAAAAAAGCGCACTAACCAGCAGATCTTCCATCTCTAAAAAGAACAGCTACATTTGCAAAAAATTCTTTGGTAGCATCTGCACATTCATATCAACAAGCCTGACATGTAAGACATGATAATAAAAATTGAACCAAACAAAGATCACTTTTAAAGAAAGCCAATATGGATGCAGGAGGGCATTCAACCTACAATTCCACCACAAGGTTTAACAAAGAGAACATAACCAAGTCATCTTTAGCCTAGCCAATCTTCTAGTTAATACGTATTCAATGCTTGGATGATAGTTCCATTTACGTTTGTTTATTATAAGAGCAACTAGTACTCCAAGGAAATGCATTATATAACTTTAGCTCACATCATAATGAATATTTGATAAGTTGGTTTCCTTTTTAACTTCTTGGCCTTAATCTTAATTCTCAACATCCTAGTTATAATTCAAATGGATAAAACAAATGCAAGACCTAACCCGAATGTAAACAGTTATTATTTGCAAGCCCTACTCATATAACATACCATGCTTCATTGTTAACGAAGGATCTTTTTCATCTACATATCCAATCACCTTTGCCGGTATTCCTGCCACCATGCTTGAGAACCAAAGAAAGGAATGTCACTTTCATATAATTGTAACCCAACAGTAGAACGACAAATACTTATTCAGGAAACATTACTACACTGAAAATCAGAAATTACTTTCTACCTGTGTGGAGAGACATCTTTCAGAACAAGGGAACCAGCAGCTATCATTGCTCCTTGACCTATTTTTATATTCCCAAGTATAGTCGCACTGGCTCCTATCAGCGCACCATCACCTACTTTTGGATGGCGATCACCAATTTCTTTCCCAGTTCCCCCCAAAGTTACACCCTGTCAATAAAGGAGCAGAACACATATTTCTTAGTAATCAACACATAGCAGCTCAACACAAAGAAGCCAATATGGAAACAGAAAGGAATAATGAAATTGACTTACTTGCATCAATGAAACTCTGTTTCCTACAACAGCAGTTTCACCAATAACCACACCTGTGCCATGATCCAACAATATTCCCTCTCCAATTTTTGCAGCTTTAGAAGCACCATGAAATAGAAATTATTGTAAATGTTAGTCTTACATCATAGCCAGAGTCCTTCACTATCTCCTATAGACACAAATTCACTGAATATTTCACTTTCTTGAACATGTTGTTCTATTGTTCCATTACCAAGTGCTAACAGAAGTATAAACATGTTTTACTTTGGGGTTAGGGGGAAGCTACTTTTGACAGTAGTTTCCAAAATCGCATCACTTTAATGTTTAAAATATTCCACCCTTTTTCTTGTCAAACTCAATACGGTGATGTCTACAGATTGTAGAGCAGAAGGAACATACCTGGGTGAATGTCCACTCCAAAGACCTGGGATAAAATTGTTCTGAGATTAGAAGGAGAACAGAAAAGCATAAACATGTAAAATAGGTAGGTAATACTCAAAATAAAAGTTCAACCAAGTAGAAAACTACCTCACTAATTCGGCTTTGTAATGCCAAGGCCAATACTTTGCGTCCTTTACTCCACAACGCATGAGCTACTCGATGTACTTGCAAAGAATGGTAACCCTGCAAAAGTAAAGTTGCAACATCACAGATGTACTTTTTTTTTATATCTATAGGAAGAGAAAAAACAATTATCAGGAAATCAGAATATTATAATTGAAATTTCATACTTCCACCCACTGACTCAAAGACGAGTGAAATAAAAAGGATAAGATTAGTCCTTTTCTTCACTCAAGCATTTGTGTTTTTAACTATCAACCATGATCTTCAATTCCAGAATTCCAGAATTCCAGGTAAATTAAAATATTAATTTCCATTTTCTTTGACATCATAACTAGTTAAGAACAAGACAATAGCAGAATACCTTAAGATACAATAAGGCCGAACAGTATGACAAACAAGCTGGATCACGATCTTTAAATGCCTGAGAAAACAAGATTTGAAAACAATAGAACACACTTTTCCCTATGGTATCAAAGCATAAATAAAGTCAACCATAATATTCTCAACACAATTTTAAAGTTACCTGCAAGTCTAAGCGAACGGATCGTTGAATTTCTCTATCACGCAGCATGACATCATGAAATATATCCATCAGTTGAGTTGCCAAGAGTGTCGGGTTTTGCAGTCTATTGGCAACAACAAACCCCAACGCCTGCTCTAAACAATCATGTGCCAAGATGCTGGCATACAAGAAGCTACTCAAAATTGGCTCCTTTTCTGCCTGCAGTTTTAGAATCCATAAAACCACTCGGCCTCTTCAAAACCCACCAAAAAAAAAAAAACTAGAAATTCCTTGCTGGGTTTTTTTATTAAAAGTAATACAAAACAAGTTGTTCTTCACCATGCAGCCAACTGAATTGGTTAACCACAACAAAAGCAATAGCTGCAACAAATTATGGAGCCAAAAAATAAAAGAGCTGGAAATAGTTTATTAAAGCTTGATACTTTTTCACTTGCAAAATTTTTAAAGTTTACCATTCCACTAAGTAAGCAAATAAAATAATCCTTTCTCATAAATTGCATTGTATTTGTATGTACCTCGAGCTTGGCCTCTTTCCTGACGGCGTCCCAAATCGGGTCACCCGAAACATTAGCCAGAACAACCGGGTCAGAGTCGGGTCTGGGAATCCCCAATGCGTAGACAGGGAAAACCTTCTCTAAACGGTAGGCGGTAGACTCGGAGCTAAAAAAGCCGGGCTGGTCTTCTTCGTCGTCGTTGCAGGGGTCCTCTTCTATGAAAGACAAGCGGTCGGAGAGCAGTTTGGGGAGCGAGACCCAGCTAGTCTCGTCGCTGACACAGGCCATGAGAGATTGAAAGGAAGAGGAAGAGGAGCTACAGCTCGATGATGGAGGAGAAAGCGAGCCTCATAAATAAGAAAAGAAACAGAGGAGTGGGTGGGTAGTCTGTGATATGAGAGTAAAGGCGGTGGTGGTGGTGTGTGGTAGGGTGTGGGTGGTGTGGTGTGGTCCTCGTGTTGTGGTGGTTGTGAAACTGCTGCGTTTCGTCTTTTTGCCTGCCGTTGAATCCTGGATTTGTGTTTCGCGAATGGGATGAAGACAGAAACGGCTGCGAGCGTTTTTGATAAGAGAGGGCCGGGAAACGAAGCAAATTATGATTTATGAATGGCTCACATCATGTGTGGGTGTCACTGCCCTTCCCTTTATAAGCCTTTGGTTTTTTTATTTTCCCCTGCTTTTTCCTTCTTTTTGCCTATATTTTTTTGTTCTGACTTATGAACAAACAAAATTTCATTTGTTATATTTTACAATGGAGTTCGAATTTTTTATTTCTTTTATTTTGGAGAGGAATAATACTATATTGGCACTAAAGCTGATCTTAAGGGTAAACGAATAAAACAACCGCTTCGAGCTCCTAAATTTTATAAGAACTTGAATCCCCTGTCTTGCTTATTTGTAAGTTTGATATTAGACTTCAATTTCAGCTTTTGAACACAATTTTTTTCTTTATACTCTTTCTCTCCCTACTCTGCATTCAAATGCTGAGATTGAAGACTGGGTACCAACCTTACAGGAAAGCAAAGCAGGAAATCCATGTACATTTTATAGACTTATTATAATTTCCATAAAGCCCTTCAAATAATTGGTGACAATCGATTCAAATTTGAAACCCCTCTTAACAAAATAAAGAGTAAGACCACTAAACGAATAAGTCATTTGGTAATTTTTAATTTTGGTTAAGTATTGTTTTATTTCATGCTAATTGGTGGAAATGTGTTGTTTTGAAACTTTTGAGTTTAGTCTAAACGATTGTCTCTAATATAACAAGAAAGAAAAAAGTGATTTTTTTTTCTTTTCTATATAGGCACAAAATTCATCATTTCCCACCTTATCCTATAGCATCACTCGAGCTCATGAGTTATAAGGATTTCTCCACCCATCAAATCAAGCCTCACAAAGTCCCTCCATATTAACGATCCCTTTCTTTGGTTAGAATTAATGGATGACTAAATGTGAGAGGTTAAATATTAAAGAGAAGGTATATATATATCTTGTTTATCCTAATGTATGTTGAATTATATAAGTAAAACATTTTTAAATGCTTTAAGCAGATGATGACATTTTCTTATAAACAAATGATGACATTATTTTCCATAAAAAAATGATAAGAATATTTCATGGCATAATTTAATAGATATCAAACCCCAATAAAACTTATATCACCTTTTATAAGGGATAGTATATACGAATATATATATATATATACACGATAATTAACTTGGGAAATAAATATTTTTAGTGGCCTAGCTAATTCATGCGCTAGGACTGATTCTGTTATTGCGTCTATTCAAGCAATACCATTATATTAGCGAATCGGTCAATGCTGATAAAAAATAGGTTACAATTAATATCTTTCATTAAGTTAATTGGAAAGGAGTCACACATGAGGAGGATTAGATTAATTACCCTAATAAATTATTATAATTGCTGATATTTAAAAACAATTAATGAGCCAAGGATTAGACTATCCTAATAAATTATTATAAAATATACATTAAATAAGCAAATAACAATTACTGTTGCCAATATAATTGAGGTAGGATCTTAGGTATTGGCTCTTCAATACGCAACTCAATTTTTATAGTGAATAATTAAAGCCAAAGATCATACCGAAATCACTTTGATAACACCAAAGGAGATGAGGACATTATTACATACATTACATTTACACCATTTCGTGAACCAATTTTGTATAGTAATGCTAAAGAAGTCATATTTTTAAATCAATATATAATTTGCTAAATGTAGTTTAAAATTTTAATTTCTCTACCAAAACTCTTTGTAATTGATGAGGAGCTTCAATATTTGAAAATAAAACAAATTAATTAGGAGATTGAGGTGGTCGATCAAGTATGTTGTCTCTATCTTATGAATTAATTGATCAAGCATGTGCTTCGTAAAATTGATTGAGGTGGTCAAAAAAACTCGAGACAAAATGCATGTGGGACATACACGTTGTGGCAACATAGTGACAGGACATCTCTAATTGTAACTATGCTGTGTTTTGTGAATTTGATTATAAGTTATTAGTGTGATAAGGAATAAGAAACATCACCAACCAGCTTACGAAAGCTTTAATGAAAATTAATTTCAACTTTATTAGAATCGTCGTTCTTTTAGTTTTGACTAAATAGCCATAAGAAGCCATATAAGACATTTGTAGCCGAGGTGGCATGTCATATGTTATACTTGGATGGTACACTCATTATATACGAGCCAAGTGATGGTGATTGGTGACCACCACCAACATTAAGCTTCTAAGAAAGGTTGTCTTAAAAACAGGTTTTTAACTTTTAAATTTGTATGGGTTTATTTTGTTACTATTGAAATATTTGTATGTAGAGAAAAACTTCAATAGAATTATCATACTATATCACCGTATTTAATAACAGAGAAAACCAATTAAAACATGACATTTAACGTAAGAAAGCATGCTCCATTAGGACATTTCTTATAATAAAGTGGGACACACATATTGTAAAACTCACCTCATCGTAAAAGATGTCCCATAAAATACTTGATATGGAAAAATAGAAAAAGAAAAGAGAAAGGGTGTTAAATGGCTAATTGACATGTTTTAATTGATTATTTCTATCACTAAATATAATGACGTGGTAGGACACTTCCCAGGTTATATAATGTTCATCCATATTCCATACCCTACATGAAGTTCTCATTGTTTCTTGGCCTCAAAATACAAGGTAGGCGACAAAAAACTGCTGCAAGCAGCAAGAGCACTTGATTGAGTGTGGTGTTTTAGGCGCACGTGAAAGCCACAAATGAAAAAGCAATGAAGCCACCACCTTCTTCTTCCACTTCCACAAGGATTGGGACACAGAGTGAACACAGGTACAGTGTCGACATTGTATATGGTCGTGTACACGGCCAGAGACATTCTCTATTATTTTGTTAATCATTGTCGCTGAAATCATGGTGTTTAGGTTGGTATGTACCAAATTATAAAACGACAATGTCAACTAGGTCGCTAGCTGATGATGCATATCCGACTCACACACAGCATGCATATATGTTCACAATGTACTTAAATATTAATCTCCCAATTACTATAGTAATATTTACTTAAATTGATTTAATTTTTATAATATTTTTGGGATTGGAGCATCTCCAATAGCTTATCTATCTTGACTCCACAGCTTATATATATCTATGCTACAATATTTTTTTAAAAGATGATCTTCATTTTATCAAACTAGTTGTTGGCTCTCTTTATATTGGCAAACTAATTGATCTGGACCATATATCTTATGTACAAACGAATAAAGAAAAATTCAAAGTTTTCAATCCGTAGATTCCAGGTACGTACCAATGTATAAAAAAGTAAAATTAAAGTTCTCAATCTGAGTTAATTTATTAATTTACTAAAAAATTCCGAGTTATTTTTCCTAAGTAAAAATTCAATCTCAACAATAATATTGATTAGGGTGGCAAAAGAGGCGCTTTTTCTTTTCAAAAAAGTGGCGCCTTTTCCCGAGCATTTATATCGGTGCCGCGTAAATTGTGAGATCCTCCGGGCTTGCATAAGGTCCAGCCGTTTCTGCACCATGGGGCCCAGGTAGGGCCCACCCACTCAGAGAGGAACCCTGGACGGTCCATATCATTTCTGGCCCACCTCAACGCACTCATTCTCGCTCCAAGTCCAACCTTTCCCACCTTTTTTAGTTTTTTAATAATAAAAATTAATTTAAAATATAGTTGATATTCTTCTAATCTTCTTACTCTCTCTCTCTCATCTGAGTCGGCGCCTTTTCTCCGCATCCCCTTGATGGCTTCTCGGATCGCATAAACCATCAACATCAAATCACCAATCCCCATAACCCACTCTCTCTCTCAATCTCCAAACGGACCCCAATCGCCATGGCCCGAAGATCCGCACAGCTCCTAACCCACCTCCTAAAAACGAAGCCACACCCGATCACAACCCGATCCGTAACCTACATGCCCCGACCCGGCGATGGCTCTCCCCGCGCTGTGACGCTAATCCCCGGCGACGGAATCGGCCCCATGGTTACTGGCGCCGTCGAGCAGGTCATGGACGCGATGCACGCGCCGGTGTACTTCGAGAAGTTCGAGGTCTTCGGCGACATGCCCAAGGTCCCGGAGGAGGTCATCGAGTCGATCAAGAAGAACAAGGTGTGCCTGAAGGGTGGGCTAGCGACGCCGATGGGCGGCGGCGTGAGCTCGCTGAATATGCAGCTGAGGCGCGAGCTCGATCTCTACGCTTCGCTCGTGAACTGCGTCAATCTGCCTGGCTTGGTTACAAAGCATGAGAATGTTGACATTGTGGTTATCAGGGAAAACACCGAGGGCGAGTACTCGGGGCTCGAGCACGAGGTCATTCCTGGCGTCGTTGAAAGCCTTAAGGTATCGAATACTGGAATTTCTTAATGTTTGATTCTGTTCAATTTATTGTTGTTATCGGATTTATTGCTGATTATTGATTGAATATTTGGTGCTGTTGTTTAATTATGTGGAATCGAATGCATTACCAGTAAAACCAATATTTGTTGGGTATTATTATATTGTAAATTGTAATTAACTATGTTTTAACATTGGTGATTGCATTCATCAAACTTGTTTAATATGGATGAGTATGTGTGACACATGACACATGACACATGTTTGGTAATGTTACACCATGGTAGTGACTAGTGAGTAAATCATACTCTTATCATACAATTCATTGTTGGGATTGAACCTTTTCTATTTGGTCCCACATGAATATGAAGATTCAGAACTGTGCATTTCAGGAATTTTAGGCTTCTAATTTGCAAGTGATATAGTGCCAATATTTATTGTGTTATTGAATTTTTTGGTAGTAGTTAATTGGTCTTTAATTTTATTGTATTTTTGGATGAATTAGTGATATTTTTAGTGAAATTAACTGGCCAATAGTGATATTTGAGTATTCAGTCTGTAAAATGCGATTCAGCTATTGCTGCAGGAATGCACGGCTCCATTCAGCCATTGCTTGCTTGATGGGTTTTTCCTCTTTACAAAAGTTTCCCCTGTATTTTCTTCCAATTTGAAGGAATGTTTTATTGTTAGCTCCTCCATATTGCATAGTCTGGGAATATATTTGTCACTTATACTAACTCTTTTGCTAGGTGATCACAAAGTTCTGTTCAGAGCGTATTGCTAGATATGCTTTTGAGTATGCTTACCTGAACAACAGAAAGAAGGTGACTGCTGTGCACAAAGCAAACATTATGAAGCTTGCTGATGGTCTGTTCTTGGAGTCCTGTCGTGAGGTGGCCACGAATTATCCTGGGATCACGTACAATGAAATAATTGTGGACAACTGCTGCATGCAACTTGTTTCCAAGCCTGAGCAATTTGATGTCATGGTATGCCAATTACATTCAGTAAATATGATTGTTGGTATGCAACGTAGCTTGCCTGGTTACATTTGTCCATTTATGTTATTATTAGAAAAAGAGAGTCCGCATGGTAAACATAGGGAATTAGTAAATTACTGTACCAGAATGGATAAATAAAAATACGCTGTATCTCTTTAACATTATTGTCTGGGCAAAATTGCAAAAGTGAAATCCTAAATTGAGCTATCTGTGTTTTAAATCTAAGAGGGAGAAAGGGTTATGTGGCTGAAGCAGTCTGATTTACATTTTGCAGGTGACACCAAATCTTTATGGTAATCTAGTGGCAAATACAGCAGCTGGTATTGCTGGTGGCACAGGTGTCATGCCAGGAGGTATATCCTTTCAAATATTTCAATTATATTCCTTCCGTGATCTCTTAAAATTATATGGAAAAGAAATTCTGCTCCATTTTCCAACATTGTGTTTCTTGTTGGAAATTAATAATATTGATGGTTCTGGTGTTTTGCTTGCAGGCAATGTTGGGGCTGATCATGCTATCTTTGAGCAAGGTGCATCAGCAGGAAACGTGGGAAATCAGAAAATAATTGAGAAGAAGAAAGCAAACCCAGTGGCCCTGCTTCTCTCATCTGCTATGATGTTGAGACATCTGCAGTTTCCTTCTTTTGCGGATCGTTTAGAAACAGCTGTGGCACGAGTAATATTAGAAGGAAAGTACAGGACAAAGGACCTTGGAGGACAGAGCAGTACCGAAGAGGTTGTTGATGCGGTCATTGCTGCCTTAGATTGACAGAGAAGGTATTCTTCAGCTACTGTTCATTCCTTTAGAGTTTTTGGTTTGGCATGGGAGTTTACCAGCCATATATTTTTTTGAACATCCACATAATTCTTTGATTGGTCTCTAGCTATTTACAATTTTGGTTTAAATAAATTCTCAAAGATGAAAAGTGATCTGGTGTTTTTCAATACAAAATCCATGATCATGTCTTATGCTGACCAACTTGTCTATCTTGTCTTTCCAATTATTACAAACCCTACAAACACATCCTACCTTTATTAATACCAGTAGGCCAGTGTCGTTAGCTTTTAAAGTAGCCGCTGGCTTCCAATCTGGTGGAGTCTTGAGGAGTATGCGATGCGGTTAACAAAACACTAAAACACAATTTGAGCCTGACACAATAAATTTGATTTCATTGTTACTTGACACGATTTGTAAATAACAAATAGGTTAGATTAGTGTAAAACTTAAGTGATTGATTTTGACATAATAAACCTGTTTAACTAGTATTATTGCAATTATGATGGTGTTTAGTTGATTTTGACACGATATGTGAGTGAATCGTGTTTGTAAACTAGCTAAATAGATTTATTGTCACTCCTACTCTGAAAAACCCGTGACCCCGCCACTTATGAACAGAAATAGGATAGTTTGATTTCACAAGGTTGAGAACCAGCTTTGACTTTTCACCCTCATATTAACAAGCTCGCTGCATGTGAAAAGAGGACATCGAGGCATTTCAACAGTTCAAAGGCGAATTCATCATGAATCAGGAAACAGTATGAAAAAAAAAAAAACAAAAATGTTTTGCATGCAGATTACGGAGCATCAGGTTGTCACTACTCACTATTAATAGTCATTATCTAAAAAGAGGCCATAATTAATTAATTAATTAATTATATTAGATTTGAACACTGCTAAATTGCCCAACGTCTCTCTCTACATTATCTTAACAGACGCCACTGACATGCCCCTTAGTTTCTCAACATTCTTCGACGAGCATTGTGAAGAGCCGACCTTCATCGGCAAATTTTTCTAGTGTCATCGAATAGAGCAATATCTTGAAACCTGCCTCCGATAATTAAATAAATAGGAAATTTTAAAAGCTAGTCATTTTATAGTTTTCAATATAGATTTTTAGTCTTCCTTAGAATCTTAGAAACATAATTATCCAGTTGCGCTCAAGCTCTCCTCAAGCAATATTTAGAAAAATTGTCTCAAAGCCTAAGAGAATCTCTTAAAGATTTAAGTAAAATTATTTTTCAAATAGTGAACTGTTAATCTACGTGGCAATTTGAAGAATGATATTTACTATTTGAATTTTTTATTCTCTAAAAGACTTCTAATTTTAATTATTTGTATTTTTTATGTGCTAATTAACCTTTTATTCAAAGAAAAGAAAAGAAAATTTGATTTATTCAACTTAAAATTTATTAGTAGAGGAAATAGAATAAAAATTTTATTGGATCAAAATTGTTTAATTTATTCGACTTAAAATTTTATTCAGAATTTCTAGTGCACATTCGTGTGCCGTATTCCAACCTTTGGATTTGTACTTGCATTGAATACGAGAAGATAGCGCTCAATACTATATTAGATAACGTGGGGGTAAATATGAACCATATATTATATGAATTATGAAGCTGGCAGACTCACTGATAAGCTCGAGACTCTGAGAGTGAATATGAACAACCACTTGTGACTTTTGGTTGAAGACAATCCAACAACAGATTAACAGTCCGCCATCTCCTTGTGATCTCCGTCAATCACTATGAACCGCTTGGTCAAGAACCCATGGACTCGCTTGGTGTCTACTTTCATTCGCTACCACTTGAGAGCAACTCAACACTACCGTGAATGTTCAAACTTTTCTGGTAATTCTGAGCCAGAGTCATGGAAGTCAATGGGGGGTCTAGTTCGGTGCTCAGCAAATCACCTTCCTTTGTCTCCCATAGGATTCTTGGAGCGCGCTGCAAAGGCCTACACAGACAGAACCTCTGTGGTCTATGGTTCTCTGAAATACACTTGGGGTCAAACCCATCAGCGCTGTCTCAAATTATCTTCTGCTCTGACCCAGTTGGGAATTTCCCATGGGGATGTGGTGAGTTTTGGTTCTTCTATTTTGTTTGTCTTTCTTACTTGGTATTTTGAACATGACTGTGCTCATTTATCTACTTCTAGTTTTTCCCATTTCAGAATATATAGTATGTTTCTTTTTGGATACATCTCTTAAAATCTTATTGAAATTGTAGTTCAAGCCTCTGTTATGTTTAGCCATTCAATTGTTTAAGCAGGTTGCTACTTTGGCCCCCAATGTCCCAGCTATGTATGAGTTGCATTTTGCAGTCCCAATGGCTGGGGCAGTTCTTTGTACACTAAATGCACGCCTTGATTCAGCTATGATATCTGTCCTGCTCAGTCATTCTGAAGCCAAAGTCATCTTTGTAGACCACCAGTTACTTGAAATTGCCCATGGAGCACTTGATCTTCTTGCCCAAAAAACAGATACAAAGCTACCCATTTTAGTTTTAATTGCTGATTCTGATGGGTCATCTCCCACCAGAGGTACTTCAAATACCTATGAATATGAAAGTCTTCTGGAAATTGGGAGTAATGGGTTTGAGATAAGAAAACCAAAGAGTGAATGGGATCCTATCAGTGTAAATTATACCTCTGGCACAACATCAAGGCCAAAAGGGGTTGTTTATAGCCACCGTGGTGCTTATCTCAACTCGTTGGCAACAGTTCTACTTCATGGAATAGGCTCAATGCCTGTTTATCTATGGACTGTGCCTATGTTTCACTGCAATGGGTGGTGTCTCATTTGGGGGGTGGCTGCTCAGGGTGGCACTAACATATGCCTTAGAAAAGTCACTCCAAAAGGCATATTTGACAACATAGCTCTATACAATGTGACACACATGGGAGGGGCACCAACTGTCCTGAACATGATTGTTAATTCACCAGTCAGTGACCAGAGGCAACTTCCTCACAAGGTGGAAGTAATGACGGGCGGTTCACCACCCCCACCACAGATCCTTTTCAAGATGGAAGAAATGGGTTTTGGTGTGAATCACTTGTATGGTCTCACAGAGACTTATGGTCCAGGGACTTATTGCTCATGGAAACCTGAGTGGGATTCTCTGCCTTCCAATGAAAGGTCCAAGCTTAAAGCTCGACAAGGGGTGCCCCATCTTGGTCTAGAAGAGGTTGACATCAAAGATCCTGTCACTATGGAAAGTGTACCCCCTGATGGTAAAACAATGGGTGAAATTATGTTCAAGGGAAACACTGTTATGAGTGGTTATCTTAAGGACTTGAAAGCAACAGAGGAGGCTTTTAGAGGTGGATGGTTTCGAAGTGGCGATCTTGCTGTTAAACATCCTGATAGCTACATAGAAGTAAAGGATCGCTTGAAGGACATAATTATATCTGGGGGAGAGAACATAAGCACAGTTGAGGTGGAAACAATTCTGTTTAGCCATCCAGCAGTCCTTGAGGCTGCCGTTGTTGCACGGCCGGATGACCATTGGGGGCAGACTCCTTGTGCATTTGTGAAATTGAAGGAGGGATTTGATGCAAATGCTCAAGAACTAATCGAATTTTGCCGGGATCATCTACCACATTATATGGCCCCCCGGACAGTCATTTTTGATGATATACCAAAAACTGCAACTGGAAAGATACAAAAGTTTATTCTGAGAGAAAAAGCAAAGGCCTTAGGCAGCCTCTCTTGAATGAGTTGTAACAAGTTCCATTGCATTTATGCTGAAAGTTCCTTAAAATGAAGCTACAGTACAAATCGATTTATGATGAAGATTATATGAAAGGGAACATTAATTATTAATACAAGCATCCATAGGTGACCCTTTATGGGGCTTTTAGCTCATGTGGTGGCCTGTGCAGGATGTTGTTCCAGATTGTATCGGATAATGTAGGGATAGGCAATGGAACCACAGTAAAGGTAGTTTCCAATCTTGACCCCACTTGAAATGAGTGCCAACCCAGAATCATAATAGTGAGCAGTAGGTTCCCCTTCCAAATTAACAGCAAATAAACCAGAATTCTTCTCCATATGTACTCTGCCTGCGTACTTCACCATGATTGCCACACCTTTTCGAATAAAAAGATATCTACGTACTAGATTCCAAGCAGGTGTAACCTCCTGCCAATTTAGCATATAAAAATGTCAATGAATAGGGTCATTCTTGTGTACCCTGAATTGTGGTGGTTGTGGTTTACTGCATGTCATGGGTGTGAGGTAAAACAGTAGTAAATTGATGACACTCAGAACTCAGAATGTAGGAGTAAATATTCTTAACCACTAAAAAATGAATTACCGTGGCCAAAGCAATCCAGTAATGGCCTTCCCCATCATATCTGATATTATCAGGGATGCCAGGCAAATTGTCAATAAAAACTTCTACACTCCCCTTTTTGCTGCCTTGGAGGTAGTACTTTTTACACCTTCTCCTGCAATATCAACCATTGAAGACAGTCAAAAACTCGGTCCGTCTAACACTTCACATGAAACTAGCTTTGACAGTTCCTTTGAAAGAAATTATACATGGCAGTTTCACAGAAGACGACATAGTTTTGGTCTGGAGAGACTGCAACCCCATTAGCAAAGTAGAGGTGGTGGACCAGCACTTTGGTCTCTTTGGTTTTTGGATCATAGCTCAGTAATCTACCATGGGGTCTACCCTCTAGTAAGTCCCATATGTAGTCTTTTAAGCTGTATTTATATGAAGCGTCGGTGAAGTAAATCATGCCATCTTGTGCTACATCTACGGCATCTGTAAGCTTGAATTTTACACCCTCAGCCTCATCTGTCAGCAGTTCCACTGTACCATCCTCACTTATCTTCAGTAGCCCCTGATAGCAGCACCACACATTTTTGTTAATAATCCATGCGCGAACCATTTCTTTTACAACATTCCACATCAAATTTGCTCATTATTTATTAGTGTTAGAACAGATGTCATGCCATATGGTCCATATCAAAGTTTTACTTGTCAAAAATAAATAATGTTTAAGAGTAACCAAATTGTGAACGAAATGATGGGTCGTATTTTACTTATTACTAATAAATTGAGTAGAATGAATGAGTATGAATTTATAAAATTATAAATGAGATCTCACCACCAACCCATCCCCTGTAAAAAAAAAAAAAAAAAAANAAAAAAAAAAAAAAAAAAACCATGAGTACGTAAATATATATGAGTTGACCTTTTCTGTGTCAGCCACGAGAAGCTCCCCGTGATGTCCGTGAGCGAGTCCGAGCGGTCTCCCGCCTGTGTGAACCCAGTTCTCCACCACCGAGTCAGCAGCCGACTCGTTCAACGTGACTCGCTTGACCCACCCGTCCGCACAACCCGTGTAAATCAGTCCCGACTTTGAATCGTAAGCAACGTCTTCCGGTGCCAGTAAAAACCCGGTACCCACAAACTCCGACCCTTTGAGCATGTGAGCATTACGAGTTGGAGCAGCTGCGACTCGCTGGGTCAACTCGTGAAGCGGCAGAGGAGCTGGGTCGAAAGAGTCGAGTTGGAATAGGAGCACAGCTGCGAGGACTGGACCCAGGATGGAGAAGATGAGAAAAGTGAAGGGCCATGAGAATGATGTTTTGGTTGTGGCTTGGGGTGGGGAAGGTGAGTCGTGGCTCTTTGACTCGGGCATTGGGTGGTGAGTTATAGTGACTCGGCCCAGAAAATTGGATGGATGACTGTTTTGTGCGAGTGTTAGAGGAGAGCAAGTGAGTGGGTTTACAGTTAAGGCAAGTAGGGGTGGTAATTTAATAAAAGGATATGGAAATTTACAAGTTCGAGGTTGAAATTAATAAAAATATATGCATGTCACTGTTGTGAATTGTGATGTGGTGTTTTCGGATACAGACTGTTCTGGGGTGTCCTTCAATCATCGATGCCATGCCCAACAGCCAAGAAGATATATATGCATGTTAATGTCAGGTAGTCAATAGAAGACATATATTATATAATATAATGTTTTGGCATATATAATATGGAAAAATAACTTGTGATATGTAGATATTTTTAGCATATAGACAGGTTAGGTCTGTATCAAATTATCAATAACAGCCACAAAGTTTAGCAACCTTTCCTATCCTATTTATGAACCTACTAATTAAACCGCACAAAATTTATGAACCTATCCTATATTGATTATGGTTTGATTAATGTGGATTTATGAGATTAAGGTAATTCATTTTGGCCAAATTTTTACAACTATCCATTTTTACCCACTATTTTAGAGTTTTAGAAATTTAATTCTCTGGACCGGCCTTTTGTAACTCAAGGTTATAGCCGGTAGGTTCAAAGGCTGGTGCAGCTTGCCAACAAAAAAATCTAACTCTCTAGTAGTGTGGAATTTTTTTAGATTTTTAAGAAAACTGAAAAAATAATTAAAATTATTTAGTTGAGAAAAATTTTGATTAGTTTTTAAAAATTTTCTCAACTTTCAAATCGATAGTAATTGATTGTGGAGTTTGGATAGATTTTCAAAGTGATTAACATTAACATTGACATTGATATTGATATTGATATTAATTCCCAATCTTTTAGTGACCAAACCTTCAACATCTTGTGTTAATTAATAGTAGTAGATTACAGTTGTTGTAATTAGTCTAACAACCTGGGGCTACACGCAAACTTCACACATTTACTTGCACCATACGAATGGATCAGTGAGTTGTTGATTTGATAACCATTAAATTTTCCTGTGACTAAAGACAAACTGTCACTAGCTAGCTTAGAAATCAAATCAGGTATACAACAGAAGCAGAGATGAGCACCAATGGACTCAGAGCATCTATAAAATTACAATGATAATTTGATATCACTGGTATTTTTCTCGAAAAATATATAATATAATTAACCCATAAACATATTAACAATTTAACATAGGTAGACAAATCATTAACTTAATATGAAAAAGCTAAGAGACGACAAATCATTAACTTAATATAAGAAAGCTAAGAGAAAAACTATTGTACTTTTAAATGATAAAAGAAGAAAGTCCCACTAAAGAACCTTGGTCTTTAAAAACAAGAGAAAGAAATCATTCACAGACCAAACACTTAAGCTATTAACTTCTTGCAGCAAGGGGTCTATAAGCAAAAAACGTTCTTACCAATTGACAAGTGCCCATTTGGGCCATCTCAGCTGAGATTTAGACATCTTGGCTAACCAAAATATTTGCCTTCTCCCTCAGCACAAACTTCTGTATCTTTCCAGTGGAATTTAGTGGCAAATCCCCAAAAATTACAGCTTGTGGGACCATATAAGCAGGCAATTTATCCCCACAAAACTTTATAATCTCTTTGGAACTTACACTTGTACCACATGAGCCTTCCTTCAACTTCACAAAAGCACAAGGAGTCTCCCCCAAGAAATCATCATGCTTTCCCACAACAGCAGCCTCCAAAACATGTGGATGAGTCAACAACACAGCCTCTACCTCAAGTGTGCTTATAGCCTCCCCTCCAGAAATGATCATATCCCTTGCCCTGTCTTTCATCTGTATGTGCCCATCTGGGTGTCTAATTGCTAAGTCCCCAGTCCTATACCAACCACCCCTAAAAGGTTCACGCATTGCTTTCGAGTTTTTAAGGTACCCCAACATCAAAGTGTTTCCCCTAAACATGATCTCCCCCATTGTTTTTTTATCATATGGTACACTTTCCATGGTAGTTGGGTCTTTCACATCAACCCCTTCCATCATCAGATTGTACTGAGATTCCAATTCAGGTTTACATGGTGTGACAATTACTGGACCAAGGGCCTCTGTCATACCATAGCCATGGCTCACATTAAATCCAAGTTCAGCAACCTGCTTAAGAATCTGGGGTGGTGGCAATGCACCAGCAACCAAAATCTCCACTTTTGATGGTAGTGGCCTTTGGTCACTTTCTGAGGCATTTGCTAGTATGTTTAATATAGAGGGTGAGCCACATAAATGGGTTATCTTGTGAAGAGCAATTGCTTCAAAAATGACTTTGGCTGAGATATCTCTGAGGCAGACATTGGTGCCACCAAGAGCAGCAACAGCCCAGGGGAAGCACCAACCGTTGCACCGGAACATGTCAACTGTCCATAGAAACACTGGCATTTTTCTCATGTCACTCTGGAAAATTGCTGCCAAGGAATTGAGGTACACAGCTCTGTGGCTGTACACTACTCCTTTGGGATTCCCAGTTGACCCAGAAGTGTAATTCACTGAAATTGGGTCACATTCATTGTTGGGTCTTAGAATCTCAAAGTTGGGTTTTGCAGTTGCCTGCAGGTCATTGTAACTCAGGCTACCTGGTGGAAGATCATGATTGATGGTAGAAGATGAAGCTTGGTCACACTCTGTGATAAAAATGAGCAGAGGTGGCTTGAACTTTTTTTGGAGCAATGTGTCAAATGCTTTGAGGACAACTTCAAGGTAGTTGTGGTCTACAAGAATGAGTTTGGCCTCCAACTGTTGTAATATCAATGCTAATGTGGGTGCATCCAGCCTTGTGTTGAGTGCACACAGAACTGCACCTGCCATTGGAACACTGAAATGCAGCTCATAGAGTACTGGAATATTTGGTGCAAAGGCTGCAACCTGCACATAGAAGAAGAAAATCAATCATTTGAATCAACTATATGTAGTGATTGTCATGTATAAATATTTCTTGAAAACCCAATTCGTTAAATCTTGATCCAATACTAATATCTTCTAAGCTAAGAACAAAATTTTTGGGTCATCTTATATTTAAACATACTATTTTATGTAACAACTTCTAATAGAGTTGGAGTTTAAGCCCACAGCCTAGCTCTCCAAATCGTAGCCCAGCCCACCTAAGAATCTGACGCCCTGTACTATATTCTGTACTATATAAGAATCCCTCTTGCTTTATTATTAGTCAAGTCTCTCTTGTGGACAATTGCAGAACAGTCCAAATTGTTGATGACATTTATGCTTTCTATATATAAAAAAACATGATTGGGTTTTGACATGATCCCACTTCAAATTGAACTATCTTAAATGACAAAAGTAAAATGGGTGATGACTGATGAGTAGTAGTGCATGTTCCCAATCATTTTAGGCCTAGCAATTAAAGATTAATTTGCTTTCATTCGATTTAGTAGTGCATGTCACAGTATTTATGTCACTGCTATATATATGAGAGTCGAGACCCTCGTATTTTGGAGTAGATATATAGTGTTAGATAACTATATTTGAAAACCATACAAATACTGATACACATAAACAAACAAAATTAGAGAATTAATAAAGGATTCGAAATTCGAACTTAATATCCCTTGCAAAATTAGTTCGGTTACCATATTAAATAATTATTATGTTTTCAATATTTAAATTATCATAAAATGAATCAACAATACATATTAAATTAACAGAAGACACTATGTGTATGACCATTAAGATAACAATATAATAATTATTTATAATTTTGAATGTGCGACAATGGGTGTAACGCATCTAAGAGCCACACAGAGTGATGTAACTTTCGGCTTTTAGTTGGTTTGATTTGGTCAAGTGTTGCGTTTGTGTTTCCATTGATTTCTGGATTAATAAAGCTACAAACAAACTAAGTGGTAGCTGCTTTATATATTCTCTCGTGACCCTTTTCGGCTGGTTTCTCTGTAGTCTATACATCCTTATCTTTGTTGGTCTAAAAGATAGAAACTAAAGAAAAACAAACAACAGACAAAACCTACAAAGTAAATGCAAGAAAACTAGCAATAGAGACAAGACAAGACAACCAAGAATAAGGAGAATGCGCGTCAACCACGCATCCATAAATGGCTTTGACGTCAGATTCACAATTATCAAAAATTGTTGATTCATCACTATGCATGCGTACATAATTTACTTTCACGTGTTCTTTTTATAGTGTGGCACAAATACTATTAAAATAATATCATTTTATGTATTAGTTTGAAAAAAAAATAAAACAATTTTGTTCACATGTTAGTGTTTTATCCCAAAAATAAATTTGTTTTTGTGGTTTTAAAATTTTATACTTGGTTCTTGTGCAATTTAAGGACATTTTATGACCAAAAATAATTTTCTTTTCAAATTAAAACTAATTAACTCGTGAGTTTTAATTAGTAAAAAATGACAAAAAATCATGTATGTAATTTTTAATTTGATTTTAAACTAAAATTGAAATTTTGAGTTTGTTAAATTGTCTTTTAAAACCACAAAACAAAATCTGTTTTAAAAAACACAGGAAACTAAAAATGTTTTTAACCCTATTATTTTTGTACTAGAAAGAAAACATGATTCATAGTGATATCAACTAACAAAATAGTACAACCTAGAAATAAAACAAACATTACGCTTAACATGGTTCATAGCGATATCAACTATAAATACATGTGAGCTCACATGATGCAACAACTATGAAGGACCAGCCAAATCATTAATTTTATACTGAAACAATGAATTAAGTCTTATATATGTGTGCAGGTACATAAGACATACCCAATAGAGAAGACTTGTTGGACCATTCACATGGTATGTGCCGAAAGAAGTGACTTAAGCAAATGAACCTCTAATACTAAATTTGTTAGTGAATATCCCTGTAAGACACCACTTTAATTACCCTAAAAAACAAAAGAGAGATCGAGAGAGAATAAAGAAACAAAGGGGAAGTACAAGTGTAGAGTGTTTGTTAGGCGCTTAATTGGCATGCATGCATGTGCGCACGGGGCAGGCAGCTCATTCTAGCTAGTAAAGTTGGAATTGAATGACAAATGGGGTCGACTGCCGTCAACCAACGTTAAACATGCATGTTACTTGCTTGGTTCGACGATCATGGCCATGCCTCTCATTGCCTCACACTCATTGACCCTCACATATGTACGTCCCAACTTGCACCTTGACTTGGCCCACAAATTATTAATCAATCCATCTATCATGATATGTTTTTTACTTTAATTATTAATCAAATGAAATCAAGCAAACCCGAGACTCACGCATGCATTAAACTACAATGGACTCTTGACTTGCAAAGTCAGTAGTCGTAAGTCGTTAGTATACCTACTAAATAACTAAGCTAGATATGGAAATCTCCATGAATGGCATCCACATATGGCAAAGCAATTAATATGCTTTATTCATTCTAATTTCCATTCTATACATCAAACAAAGTTAATGGTTCCATGAAAATGAGATATTCATATTTGTTAATTTGTATATATATGGTTCTTAATTGTTTGGAAGATCGAGAGATCAGGTGAAAAGAAAAAAGCACTTTAATTTAGAGATTTTGATTCACTCCCTAATCCAAATGACAAGTTTATACATACATAGCTTTCTTAAAACATGTATTTATTCAAATACATATTCTCCCATTAATATTCTCATATGAAGTTCCCTATACAATAATCTTGACAACTGAAAACATGCATACATGTATGAATATTTACTGATATATGAATTACCAATTAGAATAAATTGATGAACCTTGTAATCATATAATTTGATTACCAACTAACCTGTGGTTTAATAATATTTTCTCTTTCTAATCTTAATATTAGAAGAGATTTCAAATTCGAATCTTTTTGAAGAAGAATTTAATTTACTTTTCCCAGTTAGATTCATATAATATGAGATTTAGTAGTGTAGAGAACACAATGAAATCTGTGAATGCATGCTCATATATAGTGCTGCTAATTAAGTGTTTAGTGCACAATTAAGTAGCTACTTACAACATCATGGCGAGATATGCCCAATTGGAGCAAAGCAGAAGCGAGATTGAGACATCGTTGGTGCGTCTGCTTCCATGAAAACCTGACAGTACCGCCGTAAACGACTGAAGGCTTGTCGCCATAGACAACGGCCGCTCGCTCTAAGAAGCTAATGGGTGACAAGGGTATGTAGTTTGCAGATGAGCATTGAACAACATAACCACCATTATAGTTCATTATTCTTAACTCGACTAACCAACTCTAACTGACTTAGGGCGCTACTTAGTCTCTTCGATATAACAGCTGACTAAGTGAGTTTATATATACGAACATTGATCTCGATGATCGAGTGATATGACTCATCAGACCATATATAAAAACAGATTAATAAATAATGACATTATTCTCTCTCTCTCTCTCTCTCTCTCTCTCTCTCTCGTAATTTAGATAACGACGAATGCATAATAATGGAATCATACGTATTTGACATTACTCTCTAATATATTAACCTTTCTTTACTCTCCTCATCAGCCATGTCCCAAACTCTGGAATCACCCGAATCAGTACGTTTTCTTGCAATTTGATCCCAAAAACACGCTCTCCTGATCTCACTCTTCATTTTGTTTTTGGTATTTAAAAATGTCTTAATTTTATATTGACAAGCTAAAAACTTAACCAAAATTATCGGAACATGTAAATTCAACTTGTAAATAACCTTTTAGAATGCTCAATAAAAAATTGAAACTAATACAGGCCCAACACACCCAAAATAAAAACTGAAACTAATATAAGTCTAACCCACTCAAAATAAAAACTGAAACTAACATAAGCTCAAACCACCCAAAACAATTTAAGTAAGAGAACCAAACTGCATCTAAAAATTGAAATTGGGATCTACTTAAAACAACAACACACCCAAAACAACTTCACTTTGCAAATTGAAACTGCGATGACAAACATATTTTCACCACACATTAGACACATCAATATCAGTTTTATCTAAAAAGAAACTAAAAAAAATAAAAATTGAAACTAAAACTAAATAAGCTTAGTGACTTAGAGTTTGCTAATATTACCTTATTGTTATATTTTAACAATAAGTGTACTAGAGATTAAATAAGATATTTTTCATACATCCTAGACTAATTTATTCTTTTTTAATTTGATGGTCGTAGATGACTTCCATAGGGATATTTTGAGAGATAATTATCAGTCTCAAATTTTAATGCCTTAAATCTCTCTCTCACATATGTGATAATACCAAGTCACTATAATAGGGATATGAAAGTTTTTTTCATTTTTTTTAGAGATCTCTTCTACTTTGGGAAATGTATGCATTAGTAGTGCGTAGCCCTTGGCCCATGTGCTGGCTCACTAGAAAGTACAAGCCCATGTTCTGGGGCCACAGATAAAATCATATATCACAATATATTAGGCTAATGGGGTTGGTCTAGTTTGGCCTATTTAAATGATGCATGTGCCATTATGTACTATTTATGTGGAAATAGATTTCAGAAAAATGTGTGCGATTGTTGATGTTGAAGAGGCAAAAGTTTCATCCCATTCACAACTCATTTGTATGAAGAGTTGAGTAACAATAATAAATACAATATAAAAAATGATTTAGAGAATTTTCAACCCAAAATAATAAGGGCTTGAGAGGCCAGCCCACCACTACTAGAAAAATGTAAATAGATATCAGTACTTTGTTATCAATTTTTAATAAAACTGATATTATAGAAATTTAGATATCAGTTGATTTTTTTGATGACATCTAAACAATATTCAATATCAGTGGTCTTTAAAACTAATATCTAAACTTTTACCCATAAACCAAAAACATCCTAAAAGCTGA
>QANT01001014.1:3664-16389 GCA_003254885.1 Purshia tridentata
TTTTTTTTTTTTTTTTTTTTTTCTGAAAACAAGTTTTTCTTATGTGAATTAAAGTTAAATATAAATAATCCTAGATATATATATCTATAGGAGTTTAATCACTTGAACATGATTTGGTCTTCAATCTGAACATGTGGTGGGTTTTTTTTAATTCTGGTAAATCAGTTTACCGAGATTCAATACATGACTTGCCAGTATTATTTCCCTAATCTTATTAAAAGTGGAAATATGGGATATAGTTGGTATATATATGGAACATGCTTCAAACATCCTATCGTACAAGTTTTATCTGTTTACATATTTGGCTTGTATATCTGGATTATGTGAATCAATAAAACTGAACACGTGAACTGAACATATAGGCTATACTGCATAATTTGTTTTTGTGACAAAGCTCATGTCTGGATCCTTTAATTGTAACCTTTGCATTGTTTACAGCTTCTTTATCATGATATCACACTTGAGGCTGCATGGCCTGAGCTATTCATCGACCATAAAGGACAATATTGGGACGTGCCAGAGTCAATTTCTTTAGACCTGTCATCACTTGTTTCTGAATCTGGATTGCGGTACCGCATTGGTATACATAAAAATAGTGGTCATCCCCAGGCAGTTAATGCCATAAATGGTGAGGCACCGAATTCTCTAATGCCTGGATTGTGTGCAAAGGCTGCCTTTTCTTATGAAAAAAGCAGAGACCTTTGGAGGCAAAAGGAGACAAAAAAGGATGTCATGGTAAAGAAAGACAAGGGTTGGTTTTGGCGGCCATCATATGATGTGCGTCTCAGAGAACCTCATGCTACAGTATCTGGAATTTTTGGTAATTTTACTGCCTTGCAAGTACTCAATCTTTCTGTAATAATTTGTCTTGTTTCATTACATAAAATCAGGTGCATTTTTTTATAAAAAAAATTTAAGCATTTTTTATAAACCTACCTCATTATATATTTGTATATGTGCTTTAGTGTGTATGGTGTGCTGAAAAATGATTACTTCTCCTATTTTCATTTATATATTTTCTGGAAAGTTATCTACTTTTAGTATATTGAGGTCAGTATTACTCAAGGACATCACCTCCTTTCATGTGCTTGGGGGCTGTAAGCGTGAAGTCAGTGGAAGAAACATTAGAAATGAGGAAGATTTACTACTGGTAACTAAAATTAAGGTCTTCTCAAAGAGGAGTTTGGTTATCCTTCTTTCACCAATTCTCCGAGCACTGATCTCTCCCTCCCTCCCTCTTTCTCTCTCTCTCTCTCTCTCTCTCTCTCTCTCTCTCTCTCTCTCCCTCTGTGTTGGTCAAGTTAATTCTAATGAGTCCACATAATTTTTTAGGACCTTGGTAACATGTTGGACAAACTAAAAAAGAAGGATAGACAATGATGCTATGTGCTTATTTTAATCCACATAATCAGTACGTCTTATGTGCTTGTTTAAAACAACCCAACTACGCGGCCAAAGAAAAAAAAAAAGGAAGGGAAATGAGTAAGTTAACAAACATATATTAAAAAAAGAGAGTTAAGAATATAATAACCCTGTGGGAAGGATTAAGGGTTGTGGGTTCTGAAAATGTACGTAAACAACTTGATGTTCAGTTTTGTTAGTGAAGTTACCCCCTTCATCTTTAATTGATCAAAATTTGCCATTTGTTTTTCCTTATTGGAGTTCACATCCAATGAGGGAGGACTATGGCTGATTGATGTTGCATACAATCATACATAGATATTATACAAAATATCATTACTTAATGTAGGCTCCATTAAACTATGAACCATGGAGGGGGAGACCTTGATGTGGTTTTAACTTTCAGCATTTAGGCATGAAATTGGCACTCTTAAGAACATATGTCTTTCTACATTTTAATTTGGTCGAAACTTATACAATTGATAAAAGGTCCTTCCCTTTCAAAGACATTGGCAAAAGCTGTGCATGTATGCTAGGTATTTTGTAAATACTTTAGCTTTTATTGTGAAAATTATTATCCATGATGGGACATAGTTATGCTGGTTGTATGAATGATCATTTTGCCAAAACTGGACAAAATTTCAAACAAAACAACTCAATTTCTTTTTATTAATTTTTTGTTTGTTTGAGTGCAGATTAAATAATTTCTGACAGTATACAGTTCTTTTGATTTTATCTTTCTTTTAATCTTTCATGATGTTTATACCATTTATTTATACAATGCCATAGCAGACCGTATATAATATTTCATTTTTGTCAAAATTAAAGGGTATTCAGCCTAATAAGTTATATGAATATTTTTCTTCTGTAATTTTTTAAACGCTATCTAAATTATTATGCTTTTTTTTATTTTTATAAATCCAAATCATTACCAGTGGATATAATTTGTTTGCCATGTTTTAAATGAGTATTGTAATGCTATTTCTCACTTGTTTCTTCCTGTCAATGGTGGCATGACATGTTAGGTGGCAGCTGCGAAGCCTGGTTTCAGGATGGACACAGCTCAGTGGCTGTTGAATTGAGGGGAGATGGGGAAAATTCTACAAGTACTAAGAAGAGAAGTCCGTTCAATGCTGATTTTTTTGGCTCAGTTTGCTATAGTTTCCAGCATGGGAAATTTAGAGAGCTCTACGGTGATCTAACTAGGATAGATGCTCGCTTGGATATTTGTTCAGCTTCAGCTCTTGCTACAAGGGTTATTAATGGTTTCAAGAGTTCCTCTGCTAGTGTTGCCAAAGATCCAATGTCCTCCCCTAAGCTCAATCTAATCTTTCAACAGCAGGTATTTCTATTTATACCCATTGCTAAATAGGTATTTCTCTTTATGAGTGCAGATTAGGTATTTCTATTTATACCTATTTGTTAAAAAAAAAAAAAAACCAATACACACCCCCTACGCAAAACTTATTAAATACATGTAACTAGTAGAAAGTGTTATAGTCAATGCTAATTGGTACTTGTGGAAGGGTCCAGATTCAGTCCTTTAACCTCGTGATGTTAATCATAAGTATCTAATCTGTAGAGTAGTGCCATTTTTCTGTTGGTGGGCGTCTGTAGTCTGTACCCATTTTACAGCCCATGTACTATAATCTCTGATTATTAGATCATCCAAGAACTTTAAAATGAGAGGAGGTCTAATTGACCTACTTACTATGGCTATATTCATGCATGACACGGTGAACTTTGTTGTAGATGCATAGACATAGTAGTGGTTTTTATAATTAACCCTACTATTTTACTGGTTGTTACAATTAAATGCCTCTGGAGGCAATCAGCCAGTTCTTATTGATACTATACCCTTTCTTCATAGGTTGCAGGGCCAATCGTCTTTAGAGTGGATTCCAGGGTTTCGCTTGTTTCTTTGCCTGGGAAATGTGGTCCACATATTGAGGATTTCATTTACAGCTTGAACTACTCCTTGAGACTTTTACAGTCCGGGAAGGTTGTTGCATGGTATTCCCCGAAAAGAAAAGAAGGAATGATTGAGTTGCGTGTCTTTGAATTTTAACTCCTGCTTTTCTTTTTCTTTTCTTTTGGATCTGTTTGTTTTTATTTGAATCCTATTTTTACAAGGAAAGTAGACAGTAGAAAGTGAAAGAAGCCTTTCATCTCTTAGTGCCTGCTTGTCCATATTTTGTGTAGAGATAGAGATGCACTTGTGCTTGGTTAGAGCTAATTGTTATGGGATTTGTATCACATGGATTTGAGACAATACTGTTTGCTATGGTTCTAGTCATTGGTGGATGTGTAACATATGTTGAAGCTTAAGGATAAAATTGGAAAGAATGAAGATGGATAGCAATCAGTGGTACTTGTGTCAAAATTTACACCAAACATCAAACCTCCAAGTCTAAATGAATTCTTTTTTTCATGCTATTCTGCCATCAAAGTGTACAACCAGTACTGGATTATTTCTATCAAATTGTTGCTCACAATGAAACCAGCGAGGGAGCTACCTAATAGCTCACGAACTGTAAATAGACACAACTACTTGCACAACTTTAGTGGCAGACAGGGCATTAATAGTTTGGCGATGCATAGATTTTTCAACAAGACATTAACTTATAGTTGAAACTTCTTCATTCTTATGAGATAATTTGTATCTAAGTTCGGGAGGCAAAGGAGAAGAATTTAATTTGGTAGTTTTGGGTCTGTGTATAAAGGAGTACTTGACGAAGTTGCAACGACAATTGCTATAAAGGTACTCAACTTCATTTACCCTGCAGCTTCCAAAAGTTCCACTTCACTGCTGAGTGTGAGGCCTTGAAAAACATTAGACATCGTAATCTATTGAAGGTACTCTCTGCATGTTGGGGTTTTGATTTCAAGGCCATAATTTATGAGTTCATGGTTAATGGGAGCTTAGAGGAATAGTTTCATCCAGCTCAGGCCATTAGTAAGACATATGACAGACCAAAGAGGTTAACATTCTCTCAAAGGCTGAACATCGCCATTGATGTTGCTATATATGGCTTTGGATTATTTCCATCATCAATGCCATACACCAATTGTTCACTGTGACCTCAAGCCAAGCAATGTTCTTCTCAATGATGATATGCTTGGACATGTAGGTGACTTTGGGTTGGTTGAATTCCTTCCCAAAGCTTCTGAATATCGTTATGCTAATCAATCAAGTTCCATAGGAGTAAAAGGAACAATTGGTTATACTCCTCCAAGGACCAAAATCGAAATTTTGAAATCACGAGTACTACATTTATTTTTAGAATAAAACTCAAAGACTAAAATCGAAATTTTAAAATCACAAAGACCAAATTTATTTTTGGAGTAAAACACAGAGACTAACAATATATTTAACTCAAATTATAACACATGTTTGTTACCGTAAAGAAGACAAAACAATTGTTGTATTTCTCCCATAAGATACCGCTCAAATTTATCCCCTAGCAGATTTCTGTGGCATAGGGAATTTCCCCATGCATGTCTTATAACTGATCATACGGTATGTACACATGCATTTCATAATTTCAAATCTATATAGATATTTCTCGATCCATTTAATAATAAAGAAGAAAGAAAAGTAGACAATGAAGTCATTGTAAAACCCACTAATACTATTTACAAAACAAGTAAATGCTCAAATGATACTAGAAAAAAAGTTAAGCTGCATCAATTGCTGGTTTGCCTGTTCCACAAGTTTTCCATTAAATCAAGGGTTAATTACATTTTTGGTCCTTGTGTTTTACACGAAAAACAAATTTGGTCCTCGTGGTTTCAAAATTCCAATTTTGATCCTTGGGTTTTTGTTCATTAACAATTTTGGTCCTTCAATGGTATTTTGCAAATTACATGTATTTATCTATATATATAAAGTCAGAAGTAGAGTGAAATGGTTAAATTTATGAATTTCAAAAATACCCCACTTAAAAAATAGGTATTCATAATATTATTTATTAGTAAAAGACAAAAATGTAAAATAGAATAATTAAAATTAAAAAATACCAAAAAATAGTATTACACCCTTATTTTTAGCAACCCATTTCCACACCACTATTATTTTAAGACAAATAAATTATTAAAATTTTTAATTAAATATTTAGAAAAGTCAATTGACACGCGCAACACGCGTGACAAGAGACTAGTATATATAATGGGAGAATGAGGAGGAAAGTTAAACATTCAAAAATCCAACATTGCCTTGTGTTAATTAAAAGATTAAAATCAAACAACTTAATAATTTGAGAGTAAAATAATAAAATAAAATAAAATAATTAGAATTGAAAATAAAATGAAATAAAAAATCACATCTCTCCTTATTTTTAGCAACCCATTTACCCCTACTAATTCTTTTGTAGGAAGAATAATTTCTTTTTTAAAAAAATTCTATTTAAAAAAGGTCAAAATAACATATATAAATATTTAAGGATGAAAATTGCAAATGGACAAAAACCCAAGGATCAAAATTAGAAATAGACAGAAATCCAAGGACCAAAACTAGAATTTTGAAACCACGAGGACCAAATTTGTTTTTGGAGTAAAACCTAAGGACTAAAATCGGAATTTTGAAACCACGAGGACCAAATTTATTTTTACAGTAAAACACAGGAACTAAAAACGCATTTAACCCTTAAATCAATTGAAGACTGCTGACAAGTCATCAACTATTCACTATTCACATATTCTACATGCTCGAAGCTTGTTTCTGATCTGGCATATCTCAACCACAGCCTCGCTAATGTCCAACCGCTGTCTGGGAATTTCTGTAGAGCAAGCAAGTCCAATTTCTAAAATTGAAATCAAACTTTCTTCAATTTCTATGCAAACCCTTCTGCTATCTTCATTAAAACTATTGTTTGCGCTCATCACCCCTTGCAATTTTCCTGAACAAGAACAGGGTCCACAATCTCTAACACTTGCTTAGGTAGAGCTCCCTTGACAAAGTTATGAAGGTTTAAAGTTCCTTGCGGCATGTTATCCGTTGGTCTTTTTCCTGTGAACATTTCCAACAGGAGGATTCCATAACTGTACAGATCACCTTGTGTCCAGACTTCATGTCCCATACCATACTCTGCATTTGCACAATTCAAAACACAAGGTTTTAATTTCTAATTAAGTGGTCAAAGCCCAACTTTCAAGTTTCAAACTATTACAGAAAATATCAATGAGAATAAATTATTAATGAAATTATTCACCTGGAGGAGCATAACCAATTGTGCCTTTTACTCTGACAGAGCTTGATTGATTACCAGAAAGACTTTCAGAAGCTTTGGGAAGAAATCTTACCAACCCAAAGTCACCTACATGTCCAATCATATCATCGTCGAGAAGAACATTGCTTGGGTTGAGATCGCAGTGAACTATTGACATATGGCAATGATGATGGAGATAATCCAAAGCCATAGCAACATCAATAGAAATGTTCAACCTTTGAGAGAAAGTTAAACTCCTTGGTCTCTCATTTGTCTCACCAATTGTCTGAGGTGGATGCAACCATTCCTCTAGGCTTCCATTACCCATGAAATCGTAAATTAAGGCCTTGAAATCATTACCTTGATAGTCAACACCGGAACATGCAGAGAGCACCTTCAGAAGATTACGGTGTCTGATGTTTTTCAAGGCCTCGCACTCAGCAGTGAAACTTTTGGAAGCTCCACGATGAACGAGGTTGAGTACCTTGACAGCAATTTTTGTTTCACCTTGGTCAAGTACACCTTTATAGACCGACCCAAAACTGCCCGCACCAATCAAATTGGAAGAGGAGAATCCATCAGTTGCTTTTAGAAGAATTTGGTAAGAAACCTTGAGAAATTTTTCTGACAAATCACTTGAAGTATGCTCCTTTCTCTTCCTCCGTAAGCAACAAAGGTACAAAAAGGAGAGTGCAAAAATGACTCCAAGAACGCCACAAACAAGAGAGATTATCAGTTTGAAGCTTGTGCTCAATCCTGCCTTTTTGGTGTGTTCAGATTTGCATTTTGGCAATTGAAACTCAGGTATGCCCCCACAAAGTTTACTATTTCCCTGGACTGATGTGGCAGTTGCATTCTTGAAAACTCCTTTGGTTGGTACCATGCCCTCCAAATTGTTATAAGATAGATTCAATGATTGCAGAAATTGAAAACGCTCCAAGAAATCTGGGATCATGCCTGACAAGTTGTTTTGAGAAAGATCTAATTCTCCAATGCCTCTTAGTGAAGCCAAGGATGATGGAATTTTCCCTTGGAAGAAGTTTCCTTGCATGTCTAGAGCTTCTAGTTTTACACAACTACCAAGAATTACTGGAATTTCACCAAATAACATGTTGTTAGAAATATCTAAATGCTCCAGATTAATTAAATTTCCAAATTCCTTGGGAAGGGAACCTGTCAAATGATTTTGAGATAAGTTCAAAAAAACATATGAAGATGACAGACCAAAGACTTCTCCAGATATGATACCACTGAAATTGTTAGCATCAAGGGCTAAGATCCTCAAATTGTGACACTCAGCTAAACTTGAAGGGATATTGCCTTGAAGGTTGTTGTCAGATAAATATAAAACAGTTAGGAGACTTAAATTTCCGAAAGAAGATGGAAGGATCCCAGAGAAAGAGTTCAAATCCATATCTATTTCATATAATTTCTGAAGCTTTCCTACATCAACGGGGATGTGACCTGAAAAATGGTTCCAAGACAGTCGCAGAATCTCTAAGTTAACCAGATTTCCAATCCCATTTGGGATACTTCCGAATATCTTATTCCCACCTACACTAAAGTATGTAAGAGAAGAAGATAAGTTACCTATGCATTGAGGTAACATATCACGAAAATTGTTTACACTGATAAGCAGTATTTGTAAACGGGTGGCATTAGTCAAGTCGCAGAGAAAGCTTAAGTCACCAACTCCCCCACCTCCAAGATGGTTGAAACCAAGAAGTAATCTCTCAAGCCTATGCATATTTTGCAAAGAAGGGACTTTTCCATGTAGTTGGTTGTCTAAAATTCCTAGATGAACTAGATTTGAGGCATTAGATAATGAAACAGGAATAGGGCCACTAAATTGATTGGTACCAATTTCCAAATATTCAAGACTTGGAAGGGTAGTACCCAAGTTTGAGGGCAAAGTTCCATGGATTTTGTTTCTTAACACAGAAAATCTTCTGATAGAAGTGAGATTGAAGATTGAGGGAGGGATCTTACCTGAAAAGTTATTTGCATCCAATGCAACAAAACCAAAATTGCTTAGTTGGCCAAATATATCTGGTATACTCCCATTCAAATTATTATAAACTGCAGAAAGCCTTTCAAGAGATGATAAGTTGCTAAAAGAGTGAGGGAGACTTCCTGTGAGGTTGTTGTTGCGAAATGAAATTAATCTTAGCTTTGACAAGGTGCCAAGCTCCTCAGGAATTTTTCCTACCAGAAAATTGTAACCAATATGAAGTGTGAGGAGCTGAGAGCAGCCTGATAAGTTAGAGGGAATATCACCACTAAGTGAGTTATTGTCCAATCGTAGATTTTTCAATCTGCGCAGACGGCTGATCTCTAAAGGGATTACATGGCTAAAGCTGTTGTTTTGGAGAAAAACTTCTCTCAAAAAACTCAAATTTCCAACATGCTGTGATATAGAGCCTGCAAGTTTCCAGGACTTCAGGTCCAACACCGTGACCCTCTGGTGGCGGCGACCACATGTAACACCATTCCATTGGCAAAAGTGGATGGATTCATTCCATGAAGTCATGACTCCAAAAGGGTCATCAGTGATCCCGGCCTTGAGCTCAAGCAAGGCCAGTCGGTCTGTCTCATTTCCCGAGAGAGGCAAACCAAAGTAAGAGGGAAGAATAAGAGCATACATGCAAACACAAGAGAAGAAGAGAGATGAAATGAACCTGTAAAGCACCATGATTTCAGTTTTGTAAAACTAAAATTTGGAAGCTAAACCAGTGACTCTAGCAACTTGAGGAGAATCCAAGTATGCTGTTTAATGAGTGAGGGAGACTTCCTGTGAGGTCTCCCTCTTACATGTGAGGAGAATCCAATTTGAAATTAATGTCTAATTGATTGAAGTCAACTAAAGACAAAAAGTTTGACGTCTTTTTGTCCATATTAAATGTTTGCTTTTACTTAGTTACTAAGTATTATGGTAAAGATTATCAAGCTCATATATAGGTGGCTAAATCATTATCTTAAAGATATAATTAGACTTTTAAGGTAAGAAAGTTTGACACTCAAGCTCATGTAATTGGATAAGGTCACCTCCTCTGGAATTTTGGTGTAAAAGCACTTTATGAACTTGATATAAATATGAAGTTTGTGTGTGAGATCAAGAAGGAAGGTTTGTAATCTTGCAACCTCTTCTAATGATATACAAGAAAGATTTGTAACCTTGCAACCTCTTCTAAAGATATACAAGGAAGGTTTGTAACCTAGCAACCTCCTCTAATGTAGACAAAGAATAGAAGTTGTAATCTTGCAACTCTTTCATCCCTTATCTCTCTATTTCTTCACTTATGAAATAATTTTGTATCTATGTTTTTTACCATGGTATCTATCATGGTGAAAATTCCAACAATTTAATGAATTTGGACACACACGCACCCTATGGAGAAGTCCATTTGGCACAGCTTCTAAAAGTGCTTTTATTTAGTAGCACTTTTGCTAGAAGCGCTTTTGCAAATAATTAAGCACATATAAAATTTTATAAAAATTCTAAGTGGTTTATACAAAAGCACTTGAAATGCTTCTTGATAAAAGCACTTGTTAGGTGCTTTTCAAAAAACTCCTTAAAAATGCTTTTGTATGTAGAGAAAAGGTAAACGCCAAAAGTGGAAGTACTTGAGACTCTAGAGAAAAATATGTATCTTATCAACAAAATGCATCTAGAGCCAGACAAAACTCACGTCGGCAGCATATATATTTCTTGCATAAGTTGTATAGTGTAGGCAATGAATGAAAAGGGAATCCGACCAAACACGAGTGAAATAAGAAAAAAAGTGAAATAAGAAAGAGACAGAAGAAAGATAAATACCTTTCATTCAATAATACCAATGAGGTTGTATAATGGTCACTAGATACTCATGCTCAAAGTTCAGCCCTCTTTCATTCATCATATTACCATATTTTTCAAAACTCTTTGGCCCCCGCTTGCTTGGAAACACCGACCTGCTTCTTGACAAAAAAATTTTGTGTAACTGTGCACCACGTGACACACTAATGTAGTATTACGAATTCACTCAAATTATAGCACATGTAAAAAGTTGAACCGATGATTGTTTAGTAACTTGGCGGCCCAAAACCAACAAACACTACATCAAGATGGACCTGGAACTAAAACAACCAAACAATCCTCGTACAACACACTTTTGAGACTGTTGTCATTCTCATACAAATGACAGAGAGAGCTCAACTTTTTCAGTCCAACTATATAATAATATCAATTTGGATCATGTATATAATAGCATATCCTCACTACAAAAAACAAAGGTTAAAAAAATTATGGTGATTAAATTAGAGACAATCAGTTACTAAACGGTTGGGAAGCTACTTATGGTTTGAAGCTAATTTCCATGGATGGATTTGAAGCTAAGTTTACGTCGCAGCCAGTATCACCAGTTGCCCACGATTGCCACCATATATTACAATCACTGTAAAGCAAGCTTAACAACACCATCGATCTCGGAATCTCCATTGAAAATGAAATTCTATCATATGATCAACTATTACACAGTATTATTCAAAGCTGTTGCACATTGTTGCTCTTTCATATACAAAAGGAAAAAGAATCCTAAAATGTTGCCCAACTTTTCTTTGATGCAATCCTGACCATGGGAACTCCGGTATCTTCTCATCCTTTGATTGGTAGCTCCAAGATATTTTTCAAACCTGCCGAGAAGTATAATGTTCAGAAAGCAAAAGCAGAGTAATGAAAGCATCAAACCACCGGTACGTGATAGAAGTCAAATTGACTATCTCCACCCAAAACACTGTTATGATCATCCTGGAAAGGGATAATAGGTCGGGCAAAAATTCTAATTAAAACTCGTTCAATAACTTGGAAGCTACCTAAATGATGGAATGAACGCAATAAAGATTATGTGACAGATGACCTAACGATAATATTGTTAATTAGGTGTGTTAAGTAATATTGTTGGGTTTTAGGCTTTAAGCTGGATAGTAAGGATAGTTTAGGAAACAGATTGGATGTACTAATAAATTTTAATATTTTTTAAAATTAAGTTAGGTGTAAAGATTATTTTGGGTGTACGTACTAATAAAAAAGTAGAGTATGAATAATGATGCCCTTCATAAAATGTAATTAATAAAGTGGTCACCACATCTCGGCATTTGCTTCCACATTAGGTGGTTAGAGAGGAGAGAAGGGAAAAGAGAGGAGAGAGAAGGAAGGCAAGGAATGAGGCCGATTGGCAACAATGGCCGAAGTCGGTGTCGAGGATGGGTCGGCGTCGGGGGTGGGGGTGAGCTGTCTCGATTTTGGTTTTTTTGTTTTTTTGTTTTTTTGTTTTTTGTTTTTGTGTGTGTGTAAATGAGAATATTTTGAATATTTTGGGAGTCTATTTTGAGAAATTAGAAAAAAGAAAAAAAGACAAAAAGAAAAAAAAGGTGTGTGAGGTGAGAAATGGATGTGTAGTGTGAGTGTGCAAATAGTCGCACTCTTAATAAAATGGGTTGACATTGATTTTCAGTAGGCTAGACAAGAATATCTCTCTCTCCATTTTTTTTTTCCCCCATTTTCCTTTAGTATTTTTAGCCTAGAACGCAGGCCACTTCGTTGAAAGAGAAAACACTTCCCTTACCAGTCCATTGGAAAGTATCCACATGTGAATTGACAAGTCAAGAAAGAGATTAAGGGTAGCTATTATGGATTTGTGTTACTTACGGATCAGTTTATCAAATTTGCTATAAACCTGGATCGTTACACATCTCTTGAATGCCATCATAGAGCTAACTTTAATATCAGGGAGACAGGGACAAAGATTCTTGATTTGTTAAATTAGAGCTTCTAAAATAAAATAACAAAATACAATCACTGAGGAATCTAGAACATGTACGTGAAGGCACAAATTTACTGTGCATGTGTTTATTGATCAAACAAACATGGAAATCTTTTGCTGCAGAGCAAATAATATTAAATATATATATATACTTTGGAATCAAGGAAACTGTTGAATGATGTAAGGCTGTATTGATTTCAGCCATGTACGTGCATGAGTGCATGTGAGTGTGAGTGTAGCTAATCTGTCATAGCAGTTAGTTAGGATCAGTCTGCCACTTTTCAGACAATGATTGGTAAAATTAATTGTAAGGCTG
>QANT01001015.1:0-12467 GCA_003254885.1 Purshia tridentata
ACAGTTTTATAAAAAGGGCCCACAGGAAATAGTTGTCAGTTTTCAGCAGGTTAGGCACGTGCCCGAGGGTCGGGGCGTGTCACTTTCCAGTAGCACATCCTTCACAAACATGCTTTCTATTTATAAGTCTTGGTAAACCATGCACCATCTATTTGTCCTACAGCACCTTCAGGCTGTCAAAATTAAATGGCCAAACCTCTTATGCCATTTCCAGGATGAATCTACAACTGCAGCTCTATTGGCCATCATAGGATTAACACTTTCAAATATGAGAGGAAATCGTTGATTCCCTTCATTTGAATAGTGAAAATTGGATCTTGCATTCTTCTATCTCTATATATGTAAGCCACAAACTCTCCAAAAACTAGCCAATAGCCATGCTCGATCATCTGCCCACACTTAACAATTTTTCATCAAGTTCTGGTACAACCATGACTTCTGGAATATACCTGGTACCATTCTTAGTTTCGACCACCAAAGTGCCTTTCCCAGTTGACTCAAAAAGATCCCCAGTACCCTCTTGACCTTGCATTTTATGCTCCTATCAATATTGATCAATAAATTTTCACAACTGGTTATGTGGTTGCTGCAGTCATTGTCTAGATACCAAACATTGCAGTCCTTCTATACTGAAGCTTTATGACATGCGTAGAAAATAGTGGCTGATTCTTGTACCTGATTGGCATAGTTCACCACTTGGGCTTTCCTGTTAGGTTGGTGACACTCCTTCATCACATGGCCAAACTTGTCACAGTTGTGGCATCTAATTTTCCCTTTAAACCAGCATTCTCCAAAGTGTGATTTGTCACAAATCTTACACTTGGGCTTTCCATTCTCAGTACCATTTCTTTGTTTCACAGTTGTTTGAGTCTTATTTTCCCATTTCCTAGGTTTCCCTTTCCAATTTTGTTGGCCCTTTCATCCACCATCCTGCACAAACAACTTGTTTTGGCCATTTTGGGCTTTTGGAGAGATGTTCATGCTTGCAAAAGCTCTCTCAGAGTTCAGAGGTTCTTCATCATCCCTATTCAATCTCAGCTCATAACTCTTAAGAGATCCCACAACCTCATGCGCAAAAATAGAGTTTAGATCTATAGTTCTTTCAATAACAACACACATTGGATCATACACCTTAGTTAAACTAATCAGGACCTTCTGTACCATTCGTTGATGAGATAACACTTCACCATATTTCTCCATTGGATTATTTAAAATAAAAAAATCTAGTGAAATAATCAAATAGAGATTCATTCACCTTCATCCTCATGTATTCAAATTCACTAAGCAGGCCTTGAAGCTTCACTAATCGTGCATGTTCATTGCCATGGTACTCTTCCTAAAGCAAATGCCAAGCTCTCATCGCAGTCTCTTGGTTGACTATGTGAGGGAAGATTTCCCTTGACACTATGCCCTAAATTATACCTAGAGCCTTTGCATCTTTCATTAGTTTTTCTTCAAGATATGGGTCGATTTCTCCATCGTCATCGACACAGGTTGATTCTTCATCCTTTTTCACAAATTCGATCTGCTTCTTGGATTATGGAATTGGGATTCCTTTGTCTACGAGCTTCCAAATTCCTTATGATTTGAAGATCGTGACCATCCTCACTATCCAGAAATCAAACTCGGTACCATCAAAGATGGGAGCTTGTAGCTCACTTCTAGATACTGCCATCGCTGAGATGAGAGCTTTCACGTTGGATTTCTCTCAAAATTCTCATAGTGATCAATGCCTAGTTCACAATCGAACTAAAGGTTTGATACCATGTTGAACTCACAACTTAATTATCAAATTAATCAAGTAGAAAATGGAAGAAGAAGATGAACACCAAAATGTGGAGCACAAGTTGTGCCTCTCACACATATATTTCCACTTGAATTTCTGTTATACGTACAATTAATGATGTTTCTAACCTTGGCCAAAAAAAAAAAAAAAATGATGTTTCTAACCATTGCTACTGTATCAAAAAGAGAGTGAGACTCTATCTCATCTCGGCCTTACATCAGGATCCGTTAGATCAAGACCCGTGGCACTTTACTTAGCTCTAGTTACAGACACTTAACTAACTTGCAACTAATCGAATTAATTAAACAATCAGTTACTAGCCTTAATATCAACAGTAAATTGGATCAAGTTCTATAATTTTTATAAGGTTAACTTAATTAATGATGCATACAAAAATGGACAATTTCATTCCTTTAGAAATCTAAAAGTCTTTTCTCTCTACAAGACGTTTGTTCTTTAATTAGAGAATCGACACAAAGCATCATATCAGCTACTTAATTTATTTTGAGTTCCAGCCTTATGTTTGATTACAAAGTTGTACTCCTGCAAGTCTTCCACCCATCTATATGCCATCTGTTGAGTTTGTGCTGCCATTTAATAAACCTTAATGCTTCATGATCAAAATTAAGGATAAATTCCTTGTAAATTAAATACTGCCCCCATTGCCTAGCTAAGCGACTGCATCAATGTCATATGTTTAATAACGTTGCTTAGTGTACGTCAATTGTCGCTATAAAAAGCACTCGGCTTGCTCTCTTTGCTTAAAACAGCTCCAATCCCGATTTTATGCATAATAATCTACTTCGAAAATCTTTTGGTAGTCAGGTAGCAGTGTAGCACCAACAGTACTGAGCCTCAGTCATAGTTTTTTTAGTGACTTGAATGCTCTTCTCTGCTGCCTAAGTCCATTTGAATATGTTACATTTTAGACCATCAGTTAAAGGGGCCATAATGGAACTAAACGTTCTAATGAAACCACAGGTAAAAGGAAACTATACCGTGCAAACTTTGAACGTTATAGATAGATTAGGCGTTGCGTTGGTCACACTTGTATTACTTCAATTTATTTTTGTGTCCATCTGATACCAATTGATGGGGGAAACGATATTCCAAATAAGAACCTCCAAAAAGTCTACAAGAAAAGTGACACTAGAAACCAAAGAACGAGCACTCAAAAGCTGCATTTTCTGTATTTTTATAAAACACAACGTCCTCGATCTTGGTCTTTGAAAAATAAAAAATAAAAAAATTACTTAAATAGATCCCAAATACCTAGCGATATACGGAAAGCCAACAAAGGAAAGAAGACTAATGAAAATAAAAGTCATATATTGCAATAAAATAGATCTTCCTAATTAGACAGGGAATCAAAAAAATAAAAAAGGCATTTATCGTCTGTAACCAGAAAAAAAGAGAGTCATTTTTCATATATATATTTTTTAATTCTTAGAAACAAGCCGTAGTGAGATGTGAAGAGAGGAAGTTACTCCATTGTGCAGCCTAACATATTAATTGATTAATTACGAGAAAAAAAGATTTGACTTTTGGATCGAAAAACTTTAATGTAACCTCATTAATTCGATAATCTAGCTTAATGACCTCATCTTCAATTCAAGTTTTTTAAGGTTTTGATTAATTAAGAGATTAATTGATATATAGATGCAGTCTAGACTTTTCCAAGGGTCATATCTTTTGATTAATCATAAGAGAAAAGGGAACGATTTGACCATTGGAAGAACTTTAATTTAACTGCATTATTTTGATAATCATATGACCTCTTCATTTTTCTAGGGATTGCTAATTGGTGTTGACAATACATAAATAAAATCGAAGGAGTGGCCATAATTTTGTCACTATTAAACAGGAATATACAGCCCAAGTGCAAAGCATCGCTCGTTAATTATGTCATAGATGACTTGTACGTGGTTGGTACTATGATGCCTACTGTAAATGATGTGAGAGTTAAACTGATCATTTTTAATCTTATCGATCTGTAATAATTCTTTTGCCTATATAATTAAGACCCTGTTGAGAAAAATTTCAAGTACTAATTAAAAACATATCATCCAGCAGTCTGGTTCCTATACCATATGAGCATTATGGCATCTTCGAGTGTTGAGGGAGACAAGTATCGTTCCTATTTGACTGGTGAAGGAGAAAAGCACACTAAGTGGAAGTTTGGTGCCCCTCCCAACTATGATGTTGTTAACAAGCTTTTTGAAGAAGGCAGAACCAAGGTCTCTCTTTAATTTTATGTGCTCAGTACCAACTATTGTGTGTTTTCATTGTTGATCATATATATAAAGTACGTAAATTAACAAAAATTGTAAGCTTCACTCACAAACCCATATAAAATATTTATTTATTTTAAAGCCACATTTAGTGGCTTACAATTAAACTTTTTTCCTAACGGCACCGTATATAACTTTTGTGGAGTTATACTTTATTTTGTTATGATGCAATATATATGTAGGTCTTATAGATCGGGTCATACTTTATAATTTCGTAAAATTATACTATGTTGAATAATGTAATATTTTACTAAAGTTTTATGACTTCATATTTACTATTTAGGATTTTATGGGCTTTAGCCCTAAATTCTAAAAACCATACCAAAAATCTTAAGCTCTCAAAAATTCAATAAGAATTTAATGAAAACTTGGATATGCTTGAGTTTGATAGTATTGAATGCTTCATATTTTATTTTTCTTGAACTATGGCTTAAAATATTTTTTTAGCTAGAAAATAAATCATTATATGTTGTGGCTTATTAATAAAGAACTTGTGTATGTTATATTTTCATATTAACCATTTAATATGTGAAACATTAATTATTGATGGAAGATATGGCCATCTGGGTCACTTGAAGAAGAGGTGCAGAACCTTGTAAAGACATGGGAAATGGAGCTTTTCCATAAGGCCAGCATTGAAGATTTCAAGACACTTGATCCCAACAATTACACTTTCAGCCTAAATGGTAATATTATTAATTATAATTTAGTGTTCAAAGTTCTGTTCTTAATAATTAGATAATTATTATTAAATGGTTTGAATAAAACTTTATTATTAAATTGAAAATAATTAATTAATGGACAGGAAGGAAAGGCATAACCCTTGAAGAAATAGGCAAACTGGGAGGGGGCTATAACCCCTTGCTTCAGACCTCACTGCCTCAGAATCTCAGGGGCTATGATCCTGATCAGGAAACTGCAGAGTCATCCCACAAGGCTTTCACAACAACATTCCCTCGTGGATTTGCCTTGGAGGTCCTCCAAGTCTATTCTGGACCACCACAGATTGTGTACAAATTCAGGCACTGGGGTTACATGGAGGGCCCTTTCAAGGACCATGCCCCAACTGGAGAACTTGTGGAAGTCTTTGGAATGGCCATTTTTGAGGTACTTCTCCCTCTGGTTGGGCAAATGCTAGTTGATGAGTCCCACCATACACTTTCACGAATTTATATACGGCCTAATTTATCTATTTGTGTCGTCTAATTCGATCTTTATTTAATCATCACATATAGTAATGTATGTAATCTAATACTAGCGTCTAGCTGAGTGAAGATTCATTCATATTGGTGTGTGTGTGTCTACTTGGCCAATTCAGAGGATTAAAACTCTTTCTACATCTCTAAGCTTACTTGGCCAATTCAAAAAGGTTGAAACAAGGTTCTAGCCTTGGGAGCAGAGTGAGTTTTGGTCCAGTTTCATGGATCAACAATTACGTAAATTTTGATTTGATTGATTTTCTATGAGGATATATTTGAAGTGTGGACTAAAAATAAACATTTCGAATTAAGAAATTATATATGTGGTGAATCAAAAAAGATAATTACTTTCGTATTATCTTATTAACTTATTAACTTGAGAATGGTAATAGGCTAAAAGCTAGCTTATATATAAATATATATTATTCTTTCTCTCTCCTAAAAATTTAATATAACTAATGCTATTTCTTTAATTTGTCTGCTATTTAATTGGACCAAATTAACAGGTGGACGTGCACAACAAAATCGTGAAGGTGGAGTTCTTTTATGATCTTGGACAACTACTTGGAGCTCTCTTGAAGGGTGAAAAATTGAGTACTTCTTTCGAAAAGATAGCTTTAAGCTGCCCTGTCCTAAGGAGTACAGGGTAGTAACTAGTTTATCTACAACTTTAGGAGGGGAAATAATTGTGTATCCATGTGTGTTACCAATCCACTTTAATTAAGATAAGTGTATAATTATTAGTATTTAAAACCTACGCTTGCTCTAAACAATACTTTAAAAATTTTGTGGATTGAGAATACAGTATCAATATGCCATGTGGCGTTACGATCATATACAATAATTTTGCACATGCCATGGCGTTAACGTGAAAATGTCATGTCGATTAATAAGATCGATGAGTTTACATGGATTTTATGTTTTAATTAATTATTTGTATATTTTCTCATGCCATTAATTATATAGCATCAACATATTGACTGCCACATAAGATAGTCAGCTAATGTGATCAGATAAGTGTGTACATATAATATTACTCGATTCTGAAAAATCACATACACTACAAGAAAAAAAGCTTTGGGCGATGCAATTTTTTGTCGCAACGTTTGTCGCCCAAACGTCCTTGCCCAAAGTAGCTTTGCGTGACAAAATTGTAGTTTGTCGCCCAAAGAAACCGTAGGAGACAAAATCTTTGTCACCTAAGATTTTTATTTTGTTATTTTGTTAATCTTTTGAGCAACGAAATTATGCTTGTTCGCCTAAACCAACCTTGGCAACAAAACACTTCATTACTACGAAGTTAGGATGTGAATTGTAATTTACTTTCTGCAATTTATATTTCAATATGCATATATAGTACCGTTAACTCATATATATTATAAAGTGATCGGGTCCACAATGATAAAATGCATGGTATGATTATTCTTTAATTGAGTTAACAATTATCCATACTATAGGATTTAAACTGAGGAAGTGTTGCATAACATTCATGCATTGCTAGTAATATTATATTATATATTATTCATAGCATGTTGTATGTTTCACTAAAACTTCAATTTAATCAATTTTTCTTGGGAAGGTCTTACGTCCCTATTGAGCCATTTGTTAGAGCTCACCCCTCATAGACTTTGCAGGTACTTAATTGAGAATTAGTGTAGAGCCGAGTAGAAGAATTCTTTGTGATTAAGCATGAGCTGAGTTGAATTCAGAGATTGATTTTCATTTGAGTCGAGAGCAATGTAAAGTATAGGAGAAGAATTGAGCTTGTAAATTAAGCATGAATTCAGTTGTAATATAGAGTTTATTTTTATTTATTCTAATTGTCCATGTCACATTTTGGTTATAAAACTAATTATATAATTAGAAAGTAATTCACTCTTTAATTCGAGATTTACATTTTAATCCCAGTTTGGGGCATGACTGTGGCTATGCCCCCCTCTCTCTTCAATGACTTCTAGATTAGTGGCTTCCAAATGAGCATCTCTCCACAAGAAGTGTTGGTGCCGAGAGAGAAAACAAGATCACCCCCTCTCTTTTAAAAATAACAGATGTTAGCATTAAAATGATGAAAAATCTTTATTTGACTCTTAAGTAAAGTTTTAGTCCTGACGGAACGCCGAAAAATCCTAATTTGACTATTAAGTAAAGTTTTAATCTTAACGGAGACACTTTTAAAAGTGAAATCCTGAATTGGCTCCGCTACTAAAGTTGAATTCCTTTTGATATATATTTTTTTTAGATGTATAATAAGGTAGTTTTCATATTTATGGGTTTCACTTCAGTGTTAAAAAACGCACATAAAACACATCCACGGAAGACTTTCTCCACAGTTGGAGGTCAGTATCTTCCTATATGCATTGGAAGCTGGGACATTAAATGGGATATGAAGGCAACTTTCTTTACATCGATTCATAACAAACCAAGGCACATATATATGATATGCTTAATTTGTACATATATTTTTATATTTACACATGAAAATAAATAGGAACATGAAACTGGCTGACGTAGTCATAGCTGTACATAAATTCTGCTCTCGTTGTGTATGCCTGCTCGATCAGCTGCTAGACTTTAGCCTGTCCAAGTTATAAAATCTCTGCAAAATGAAATGTAACGAAACATAAATATTATAAAACAAAAAATATATAGAATCCCTCAATTTATAGCTTCGGTGCTTATATTGCACTTAATTATGTCCGAAACATCTTTGTTTTAAAATTTAGAGTTAAGCGTTTCGGATGTAAGGTTTATAATAAAAACCAAGAATGTAATTTTGCTCACCACAAAAAATTAATGGTGAGCATCACTATCATACTAGATGATTTATATGTGTTCCTCAAATGACACGTATTAACCACTTAATATGGTGTTGATACTCACCGGTGGTGGCCAAAATATTTCTCTAAAAACCAAAATAAAACAAAAGTAGTTTAATTTGGACATAAGTATAATAATAGCAAGAAGGGAAGAAAAGCAAGGCCAGCAAGAGAAGAATAAAGAAAGTTGTCGGCCAGAAAGAAAAAGGAGGAAAGAAAAAAAAACAAGAGGGGAAGAAAAGCAAGGTCAGGTTGGTTGAGCATAGTACAACATGTTATTTAACTTTTCTAATCATTGCATGCATGTTATTTAATTATTTTTATATGGATGAATTAAGGACATGAAGTTCCTTTATTCCTACAAAATCTAGAAAAGGTTAACTTGAATATTTTACCAGAACGGAGTGAATCTGTTCGAGATAAGGCACAAGTAATGAAACCAAGGTCTCCATTTCCACTTTCAAGTTGTCATAGTTTTCATCTTTTGCCATGAGGCTATTCATGAATGTTTCATTGTCAGGCACCAGCATTAGGGCTACCTAAAAAAAGCACTATACTTGTTAGTCCAAGAAGATAATTAATTTCAACATTCTGAACTTGGTACCTATAAACTTGCATCTCCTTGCTGGATTTTTAATTCAATATCCAAAAATAAAAAAAAAAAAAAAAAAAAAAGAGAAAGGTGTAATTTTTTTTTTTCCCACCTTCGGTCCTTATTTTTTTACTTGCGTATGAACTCGATCAGTATCAGAGCTCTAATTTGTCACAAACTAATGGCTTATTATCAGTTTCAGTCCCTAAAACTATTTTGAATTCTTACATCACCCCCTCAAGTTTATTTTACATCCCCTTGAAACTAATTTTTGTGTATCAAGTTACACCATACTTACCATTTTCCTATTTTTACAAAATTTGGAAATAAATTAAAAATAGCTTCAGATTCAGAAAAATATACGAAAAATTCTTATGGATTAATCTTGAATAGTATTAATTTACTATGAGGTTAAATTACAATTTTTTCCTCCGAGTGTTTCTAGAAATTTGTGGGGGCCAAAGTGTTAAAGTCTTAAAATTTTAATATATTCGGAGAAAAAATTGGTAATTTGACTCTATAGTAAATTAGTAATAGTTAAGACGAGTCCATAAGAATTTTTCATGTATTTTTCTAAGCCATAACCTATTTTTAATTAATTTTCAAAATTTATAAAAATAAAAAAATAGTAAACAAGGGGTACAATGATATATGAAATTAATTTCAGGGGATGCAAAACAAACTTTAGGGGGTAATATGAGAACTCGAAATACTTTTAGGGGGTGAAATGTAAGCCCAAACTAATTTCTAAATTAATTAATTTAAAACATCTGTTTGAAATTGTCTGTGACAAATGTATCTTCTCCATATTCAATATTCACAGAACTAAAGACTTAATAAAAAATAAAATAAAATAAAAAGCGAAAAGAAGGGAATAAAAAGGTAATACTTTGAAAGCAGCTGATGAAATCCATTTATGCCATGGCTTCAAAGTGATGTTATAAGATTCTTCCACAGCCTGCTTCATGTTCTGCCCAGGATTTCTTGCTAAATTTTGCAATAATGCCACAGTAAAATCCAGAGATCTGGGTGTACACAACAAACCAATTTTTTAATACACAAAAATATAAACAATATTCTTATGCAAAACACAAAAAGACAATTTTGATGGCATCTGTAAACGACCAACTCAAAAAAATATAAACTAAAAAAATTGGGTGTGGTTATGTTTACTTAATTTTTGGATCACTGAATATATTAATCGTAAGAAAACAATTAATATATTAATATTGATTGTACAAATCCAAATCAAGTGATGCAACTTAATTAATTAAGGGGATTTAATATGAGAAAAATTTGTGTGTAATGAGTTATAACTTGTAAGCATGTTATGTGATTTTCTTAGATTAAGGGAATATACTCCTATACACACAAGAACACACTCTTATCCAAAGCAAATAACACTAAGAGCGCAAATCGTAATTTGGCGAGTGCATGTAGCATTTTCAAATCAGACGTTGAAAGAACGAAAGGAGTAAAGATTTGGCCGTACGTGTATTACAAACAAAGAAAAAAGCGTGCTGCATGACCCTCTCCACGCCGTTAAATTTGTTATCTAAGGAATTCATCGTGGGCCCATTATCTATATTGTGCTTCAACGATTCGAATTATTTATTTTGTAGGGTGCTATTTCAAGACCACTTATGTAAAAAATTTGACAAATCAGAAACTACTAAGATATCTAATTTTAATCATATATATAAATGAATAAAATTTTTTCGATAAATACTTGAAATGATGACCATTTAATCAAATGATTTTCGATATACCTATTTTTTTTTTTTTTTTANAATAATTTTTCAATAGAAACAAAAAAAAATAGATAGTTTTAATAATCAAAATACAATGTGTAGGAGACTCTACAAGAAATCCCTTAAATTAAGCTTATTTAAGGGATCGTCTCTTAATGGAAGGTGCCTGAGGTTAGTTTTTGACTTGTGGTTTGGGGTGGACTTAACATGCAGGCTCCACAAACGACACATTATATAACCTAGGAGGGTATGTATATGGGGTGAACTGGTCGGAAAAGTACCCTAAAAAATAGGTGGAGAAAGTGGTGTTGAGCACTTGTTACAACGCTTGCCTGTTATAAAAAATTCGCTTTTGAGTTCTCAACAACCAAAATCCACAACAACAAAAAATATAAATGTGTCTATCCGAGAGAAAATTTGTAATATATATATACAGGAAGTTTCTATTGTATGCCTCTTACAGATAACTTATTTGTATACCTTCACCCATAGCCCACTTCCATGTTAATTTTTTCAAATCTGAACCGTCTGTATTTTAAACCTATATATATATATATATATGTATATATACGCCCTAAGGGTTTTACTATATATAATCATTCTCCTATCTCTATATTTATATTCAGACATTGTTTCAGATGAATTTACAACTTATCGATTGGCTATTTTGTGTCTCACAAATCAATCAACGCTCATTTAACACTTACATCTAGATTTTGACTCTTAGATTTTGATTGCCATACAAAACTCGATAATTAAACTAAAATCTAAGCTTTAAATAGTGAGTATACACTATTTTAGAACATTTTTACTTTTAGATTCTTATCACCAACGTCATTTCAATTGACAATTATCTGATTACCGCATTTTAAAATTTTATTATCCAAAAAATATATATGTATTAACATGATAGGTAATAAATCGGATGATATTGATGGATTGGGGCCGGCTTGGAGATGAGGATTTCTTCGAACCACAAGTAGATTTAGAAATAATGAGGGTTGTTTTTTATGTTGATTAATTAAGGGTAGATGTCATATCTTAGTCAAGGACAAAGAAAATAAAACATATATATGTTTAATTAATTACCTGGCGAAACTAAGCAAATTACCTGGTGAGCCAAACGAACGCTCTACTACAACTAGTAACACTTCTTGCCATGCCTTCCTTCCCCTCTTTTTTCAATATCTCAACCATATCCGAATATGTTGAAGGATCAGATTCATATTTCGTTTCCAATCTCTGCACAAAGTAAACAAAAATATATATATATATATACACACACACACACACATATAGTAACTACAATATAAGCCATTAAAGGGTGAGCAATGAAAGTCATTAATCACTTCATTGATTAATACTACTTGTCAATTATTTATGCATAAATAGGTGGAGCAACTAATTAGTATTACTTATTGGAAACATCATGGGCCGGGGTTGTGCATATAAGAAGGTTTCATATGTCCATATATAGTATGGCCTCATGTATCGTCATATAATGATATTTTCATATAAGAAATTAATAACGTCATATATGGCCATATAATATTCTTGTCTGAACCAGATCCTCATGACCTAGGTGTTCATACAAGAATTTCCATATTAAACCTATATAGTCACATATTGAAACATAATTCACTTTATTATGATTTATAATTTAATAACATAATATGTCATATTATAACTATGTTCACACTTAAATATGATTTACCTTTACAATGATTTACGGTCCAACAATTAATATTATATATCAGATTTTTTAGCTAGAAATAAACTTCCATCACCTATGCTTAATTTTTTTCTTACCCGAATATTCTGATTAATGTCTTGTCTTAGAACAGCCATTGTCGGTCCTATTTTATCTGCAATAAAAAGAGGGAGAGAAAGAGAGCAACTGTAAGGTTTAATTAAGGTATTCTGATTGTGGGTGTGTGTTCTGTGTGTGCGAGAGAGAGAGAGAGAGAGAGAGAGAGAGAGAGAGAGAGAGACCGAGGACTTGAAGAAGCAAGCTGCAGAGAGAAAGAAAAGG